>JAVKPL010005679.1:0-24575 GCA_032173675.1 Gastrolobium villosum
CATTGACACGTAGAATACATTGCACACGTATGTAACCAAATCTATCAAATTCCCTAATGTTTTATATATTTTTGGTAGATAATTATTTAAATCCTACCAAAGTAGTATTAAAAGAAAGAGTAAATACTTTTGTTCCTCACCAAATTTTATTAATACTCGCTTTAGTCCCTAGTAAATAAAAAAGCTATTCGTGTTTCCTACAAAATTCAAAATGGATAAATTTAATTGAAATTCGTGGCGTTTAAAAATTCAAACAGATCCACATTAATTCTAGCTAGAGTCAACTAAAATTGGTTGTATTAAATTTCTTAGAGACTATGAATAACTTTTTTATTTATTAGAGATTAAAATGAATATCGTAAAATTTGTGTGTCTCAGAGTCGAATATTTACTCTGAAGAAAAAAATGCAAAGAAGCTAGTGAGAGGACAAAAAAAGTAAGGGCATCCACTCCGTTTTCCTAGCTGAAGGTGGGAAATGAATTATTAGATTGAAAGTGTATGCAACTTTTGGGAGGGCACCCCCTTCTATTTCCCTTCCGGTTTTGGGCAGGCTGAGTTTTATAGCTAGGGTGTGAAATGAATTTGCTAGAATGAAAGTGTGTGCAACTTTTAGGGAGCAAACAGGGATGGCCCCATAAACCCCACCCACATTAATAAATTGTTGATAAATATAATCTATATCCAAGAAACATATTATCTTATTTTCCTTATTGTCTAGGTGCCACAAACTCCACCATTAAAATTTCCCCACTCATATTTGTAAGTTAGTGACAGGTAGGATCCATAGTTAGATAGCTTAAAAATAAAAAAAATAAAAAACATTAATGTAAATAATTTTTTTTTTAAAGCAGCAGAAAAGGGCTAAAAGAATTAATATTAATACATTGATTTTGTATTGTCATGTAAACATAGTAGATATAATAGGATACTAGATACAGTTATATAATGCTTCTTGACCCTTCACAAGTATAGTATAGTTAGTGCTCTTTCATCATCATAATCACTATTCTCTCTCTTTCAAACACACATATACAACAAAGTTGAGGCCAAGCAAGAAGGGGAGGCTTAGCGGCAGTGGCTATAGCTGTGACTATTATTCTCATGCACCCTATGAAACTTCTCTTATTAGATTAAGTGATACCCTTCTTCTACAATCTTAATCTGATAGATGATTGGCATAGAATATCCATGTACTAGGGCATGAAAACCTTCAAGCTTCTTTGTTTTGAGTCCATTTTCATAGCTCCAACATTGCTGATCGGTGAGTTTTCTCTGACCCAGCCTGCAAAATTTTATCTTTTCACAACCCTTTTTAATGGGTTGCGTTTTGTTTTCACACTGATTGGTGTTTTCTGTTTTTTTGTTTGTTTTTATTTTTATTTTTTCCGAGACGGGTCAGTTGTCGTTTTGCTTTTCAACACTGTGTTTGTCCATTGTTCCATTTTTTGTTACCCATTTCATGTGACTTTCTGGATTTACTTTGTTTCAATCTCTCTTCTGATAAAAGCATGTAGCTTGAGATAAGCTTCGGATTTTTAAGCTGTTAGTGCACGTGAAGATTCAGGATTTTCCTGTGACACTGCATGACCATTCGTAAATTTCCTACTCTTTTTCTTCTTTATGGATATACTTTATATGTATCACTAGAAGATTTGCTAAAAAATTTGGTTTTAAGTTGGTAATCCTAATCTTTGATTTAGTGCTCAAAGTGATGTTGATATTTTGTATACAAGTCTAGGAGGAAGGATATTCTTATTACCAAAATTTTCTATTAGTAAGTTATTACCTATCTAATCACCGTTGAATTAAAGAGATAGAATGCTAAAAAGTTTTTGAAAAAAGAGAAAATATTAATGTGATTAGATAGGTAGTGAGTTGGTAGTAGAAGATTTTGGTAGTAAGAATATCTCTCCTCCAAGTCTAGAGTACCATTATATTTGATAGCTTATATTTATGTTCTCATATGACAAATTTATTGAGTTGGGCTGTTCTAGCCTTTTTGCAACGGAAGAACTTACTAAAATAATCTCTATGTTCAATTGTTTGTATTTTGCTATTTATTTTCTGAAAACTTATGGAGCTTCTTGTTCAAATGTACTGGGATTTTCTAGTGTGCTTTGTTTATATTATGTTCTTGACTTGATATTCATTTACTTGTTAGGTTTACTTTTTGCAGATGAATCTTATTTTGAGCAAACATTTTTCTGTTGCTGGTTAAGTCTATAGACAAGTCTAAACAAAATATACTCTACCAAGAATTTTCTCCACTTTTGTTTAAGCTTTTTTGTTAATTGAAAAGTCTTTTTAAGTTTGAGGCTTTGAGCATAACAGTAAACAGTGTTTTGATTCGGTTAACTGGATCTGGGTCTTCAATTATCTAAGTTTGTTAAGCTGCATTAAGTGTGATGTAGGAGAGCTGACAGATGAATCAGACTCGATTGGACTTAAGAGTCCATTCTGGATCAACACAATCAGAGGAGTCGGCCCTGGACCTGGAAAGGAACTACTATGGTCATCCTAATCCTTCATCCAGTCCTTCACCTGTGCAACCTTTTGCAGCAGGTGCCCAGCATTCTGAGAGCAATGCTGCGTACTTTTCTTGGCCTACGTTGAGTCGCTGGAATGATGCAGCGGAAGATAGGGCCAACTATTTTGGAAACCTTCAAAAGGGGGTGCTACCTGAAACTTTGGGTCGATTGCCCACAGGACAGCAAGCTACTACCTTGCTTGAACTGATGACTATTAGGGCATTTCATAGCAAGATCTTACGCCGATTTAGTCTTGGCACTGCAATTGGATTTCGGATTAGAGGAGGTGTATTGACTGATATTCCAGCTATTCTTGTCTTCGTTGCCCATAAAGTTCACAGGCAATGGCTCAACCATGTTCAGTGCCTTCCTGCTGCCCTTGAGGTGGGGAATTTTGGTTCTTCTGGCTGTATTGCAGGTTTCTACGTGGCTTTAGTGGATCTCCTTACACTTCTCAATTGAGTTTTGATTATTTTCTTTTGTTGTTTCCATTTCGGTTGTCTTTGTATTTAGTATTGACATATAGGTATTATATTGTCACCATGGTTTGGATATATATAACTTGTAAAAAAAAAAAAAACTATAGAATTGTAGACAGGGGAAATCTTTAAAATAATGACTTGCTAACATTGTTTTTTACTAAATCATGCACCAAAATCTTTGGGGACATCCCATGGGTGTGATGGTTGTACACATGCTGATAAGGCAATGTCAGCTATTTATCTTTGGCCTACAATGTTCTTTTATGATAAAATGATTAAGAAATTGCTAGTATGAGAAATTGATCTTCTCTCACATTATCACCTACCTTTCTATTGGTCAGTTTCCTTACCTAACTTAGACTAATCTGTGAGTCTTTGTTAACCTAAGCCTGAGTTGTGTTAACATCAAATTCTTCTATGCGTTTTAGGTGTGAAATGCTAACTGAATGTAGTCTATCAAACTACATTATGTACTTTTTCATCTTTATTTTTTTTGTTAATTTAATTAGACAGATTTTATAAATTAATGGGAAGCAAACAAATGCTTTATAGTAATAACCTAACTTACTATAAAATCTTTTTTTCTCTAAAAACACCATCTTAAAGCAACTATGGAGCTGTATCAGCATTTTGTAAGATCTAAAGGTTGTTCTAATCTTTAATGAAGCTGAAGTCATTTCTTAATTTTCCAAACAGGGGCCAGGAGGTGTTTGGTGTGATGTGGATGTTGTGGAGTTCTCCTATTATGGTGCACCTGCACAAACTCCTAAAGAACAATTATATACGGAGCTTGCTGATGGCTTAAGGGGAAGTGGTTCATGTGTTGGCTCTGGTTCTCAGGTATTTTTGCTTTGAGGAATCAATTTCTTTAATATATTGCATTTTCTGAATACTAAATGCAAGTAAAAGGAAAATAACGTTTCTTAATTTGATACTGAAGAAGAGTTACATCATCTTGCCATCATGGTCATCATCATCTTTGTAAAGAACTAATTCAACCCAAAAGCTTAAGTTGTTGGATGAGGCTACATTAATGATTTTATATATCTCTAACACGCCCTCTCACACGAGAGCCTACTGGGTTTGAAAGGTAGATAATGCACAGGCCCTCCTACCTGTGCTAAGAAACTCCACAAGACTTGATTAATTATTAATTAATGGGGGAGGTGAGGATCGAACCCGTGATACCGAGATTTTGATACCATGTAAAGAACCAATTCAACCCAAAATTTTAAGCTGTTGGGTGAGGTTACATTAATGGTTTTATATATCTCTAACAATCGTTTTTGTTTTTACTGAGATAAATGCAGTTAAATATTTGATATTATAGTGCCTCTTCCTTTCTAAATAGATTTGATGATAAGGTATGGTGATCTGGAAGGAAAACAAGACTTTCTGAGATATCTTGGGGTACCAGTTAATATAATTGGATAATTACTTGCCAGTTTGCTAAAAAATTGACATTTCCTCTTGGTTCAAATCAGGTTACAAACGTGGCACTAAATTATATATGGTTTTTGTTTTACAATTCAACCCATTCATTCTAAAATTTAGTCTTGAGAAAGTGTCATTGGTCTATGATAGAAGATATGGAGCTAGTGTTGTTGATGGATGATAAGAGATTTTGAGTAATTGTATTAACGATGAAATATAGAGGTTGCAGTAATGATGAATGTTTGTGGTTGGTAAACTGTTAACTTGTCTTAAAAACTGGTGGGATTCACAAATTGGCAATCACATTTTGGATTCAAAGTGGAAATTTCCCTTCAATTTTACTTACCAATTTAGTGTTTAGGTGTTTTCTTACTTGTTTCCAGCTTTCTGCGTGGGTGTGTGCATCTGTAGATTATCAAATCACCTAAGGCAAAGTTTTGGATTTCTTGTTTTTAATGGGCTGAGATAATAGTTTTCCATCATAGCAATAAATTTCTTCAGATACATTTCGCCATACACAAGGATTGCCCTCACCCCACCTTGCTAGACGGGGTTTAGTGGGGAGTAAATAAAAATAAAGCATTTCTCCATATGAAATGGTTGCTAAAATGGTATAGCAGTCATAGTTGCAAAAAAATAATTGTTTGTCTCTTTTGTGCCTTTATGGTTATGCTGTGCTGATGACCACCAGTTTCTTTCTTTTACTAGATAGAACAGATGATAGTACATAAAACTCATTTTAAATTATTTCTTTACTTCTGAAATCGTCCTGGTACTGTTTGATTAGATTGGTTCTTATTTTTCCAAATATTGATTTCCTGTCATCATTACCTTGAACCTTGATCTAATGCTGGCATCATTCTGAAGTCTGGGTAATTATTTCCCCATTTTCTCGTTTATAATTTTTTAATTTCTTCTCCTTGAAGGTTGCTAGCCAAGAGACATATGGTACCTTGGGTGCTATTGTCAAAAGCCGAACAGGAAATCATGAAGTTGGTTTTCTAACAAATCGACATGTAGCTGTCGATTTGGACTATCCAAACCAGAAGATGTTTCATCCGTTACCACCCAGCCTTGGACCTGGTGTATATCTTGGTGCAGTTGAGAGAGCAACATCATTTATTACTGATGATCTTTGGTATGGCATTTTTGCAGGAACAAACCCAGGTAATGTGGTTCCTGTTTGCAGATTATCTTGAATATTTTACCTATTGTGGTCAACAACCAGAAGTTCTCAGTCAAGAGCTATTTGTGAATCTTAACATTTGGTTTTTAACTTCATGTCGTTAGTGTCAAAATAATAGGTTTTATGTTGCTGTGTTCTACAATTAAATCAAATGAAGTTTCTTCAATCCAATATATATATAAAATCAAGTGAAGTTTCTTTAGATTTTTTTTTGTTAACTTTTGAGGAAGAACAAAACTAGAAGTACCTCACTACCAAAAGCTTCCTCTTGGTTTAATCTTGTTTAGTGGGTTTCCTGAGGGAATGCTCAATATTCAAACTTTGGAACCCAAAAGATAGGGCCAGGGGTTTAATGAGTATGGCTTTACAGTTGAGTTGAAGACCTTTCTGTTTAGAGTGTTATCTTGAAAGGTGGTATCCTGCTGCAATTGTGAACAAATATAATGTTGGAGTTTTTCTGCTAATCATTTCATTGAGAAGGTGTTATATTGTTCAGCTCTTGACATGAAAAAATTTGTGCTGAATAATCAAATTCTTTCACTTTGCACTTTTCCTATAGCACTACCACCGACCCCAATTAATTTGGGATAAAGGTGTTGTTGATGTTGATGTTGCACTTTTCCTACAGGAATGACTTGTACTACTCTGTTGTCTACGTTATGCTTGATCAGCAAACCCCCATAATGTGATGCTGAATATTTGTTTCATCTACTAAATCTAATTCTTTCACCCTCCATTGATACTAGGAGATGCTGGACTTTAGTTGTGATTTAAGTTCTTATAATGAGATAAGAGTTTTTGATTTTTATGTCTTTCCAAAATGACATGTCAAACTTGTGATAATCTCATTTCAAATTTGTTGGTTATGATTTTGCCTTAGAATTTTCCACTGGGTCCTGACCCACACACTGCCACACATGCAAATTACTACTTTGTTATCATGCAGAAACATTTGTTCGAGCCGATGGGGCCTTCATCCCATTTGCAGAAGATTTCAATATGAACAATGTAATTACATCTGTAAAAGGTGTTGGTGAGATTGGTGATGTCAACATTATAGACTTGCAGTCTCCAATCCACAGTCTCATTGGAAGGCAAGTGATTAAAGTTGGAAGAAGTTCTGGTTTGACTACCGGGACTATAATGGCCTATGCCCTAGAGTACAATGATGAGAAAGGGATTTGTTTTCTCACGGATTTTCTTGTTGTTGGTGAGAACCAGCAGACATTTGACCTTGAAGGTGACAGTGGAAGCCTCATTCTCTTGACTGGTCAGAATGGGGAAAAGCCACGCCCTGTTGGCATTATCTGGGGTGGGACAGCAAATCGGGGTCGTTTGAAACTAAAAATTGGCCAACCCCCAGAAAATTGGACAAGTGGAGTCGACCTTGGCCGACTTCTTGATCTCCTTGAATTAGATCTCATAACAACAAATGTAGCACTCCAAGGTTTGTTTCTGAAATATTTCAGTTGTTAGTAATCCAATTCCCTTAATAGAATCAGCTGCAAAAGGCTGCTGTATTCTGTTGTTTATTGTTTCACAACTGTTATAACTTTAGGGTTCAGGCAACAAAAAGGAAAAAGAGAGAATGATGACTAACAATGTATAATGAGATTGATATTTACTCACAAATACAATTATAACCTAATGCACATATTTATACCAGGTGAAGGACTAGTACTACTAGTACAAGCCACTACGTATAACCTTAATATCTTCCAACACTTCCCCTTAAACTTAAGCTTACTTAAACCATAAACAATAACAAGTAGCATCTCATCAGAAACAAAGAATGCCACAAACACTTAAACCAACTAAACTGATCTCAACAAATAAAATAACAAAACCTTGGGGCCCCTCAACCTTGAAACTGATATCCAAAACATAGTTGGGTATCATACCACCTAGTAACTCAATTGGACCTTTACTAGTGTCCAAAGTCTTCAATCTGTAAACCCTTGATAGCAAAAGAAAGAAACCGAAAACAATAATGTCTACACAAACAACACAAAATTACTTCCAAAACTTCAAACACAACCAAACAGAGTCTGACCAGCTAATAAAACATCATTGCCACCGTCCAAGTGCTGCCAAACACCGTCAACGGGAACTTCTCAAGTGTCACCACTTTGGTTGTAGCCCAATATGGTACCATGTGCCGCCCAAATGTGGTCAGTAATGTTGAGCTAGCTTCAGTGTTCCTCCTCAAAATTGCAGAAGCACGCACAGGGAAAGACCGGTTGGAGAAGCACCCAGACTACTAAAACGCACCAAATTCAAGGCCAGAAGCTCCAAATGCAAGAAACAATGAAGACCCAATCAAAACAGCAACAGAACAACAAAGGAAGGCTACTGAGACTCAGGATCTCCTCCTAATCCAAGTAGGGGCAACCCAGCCAAGAGAATGCAGAAAATAGAGAACTGAGACCTGAAACCTGAAACCTGACCTGCTCTCCAGAACCGTAACCAAGAGCTTCGGCTGCTGATCATACCTACCCTGCTGGAAAATCAATCACCTAATGCCATTGAGGGTGTACATAATGCCAACACACGAGAACAGAGAAAGATGTGCAAAACTCATTAGTACAAACGGTCAACCCAGCCACCATTGCATGGCCACCCATCACTGGTCAGACATGACCGGCTGGTTCCTCATTGGCGACTGCCCAAGGGTCGCCTGAAAGTTCTCAAATGGGCTGGCCAGAATTCTGAACTTGAGGTCATGATTTGAGTTTTCATTTTTTTTTTTCAAGGTGTCAAAATACAGAAGATATCAGAGGAGATTATAAAGTTTTATGGAAAAAACAAATTGGGGAATATACAAAGGAGAATTCCATATTTTGGAAACTCAGATAGCAGAGGCAATCATGGACATTACAAGGGATGATATTGCACTAATACCATGCTGAAACTTTAGGTGTTAGACAAGGAAAAGGAAAAAGAGAGAATCACGGCTAACTAACAGTATATTATGAGATTAATAGTAAGATATTACTCACAAATACAATAACTTAATGCACCTACTTATACTATTAATTAGACCAAGCACTAGTACTATAGTACAAGCCCAAGCCCAAGCCCATTATCAATAACCTTAGTATCTTCTAACAAAAATCAATGCTTAGGGATATAGGAATTCTGCATACATGCCAATGTTCCTAATTTCTGAATGAAATTGGCTAAGTCTGAGGTTTACGGGAGGGATAGCAAATGTTAGATATAAAAAGCATCTCCAAATTGTATTCTTATTGGTAATATATTCACCCATAAGTAAATTCTTGTGTAAATAAAGTATATAATATGCCAATTCTTGATAGAGATGTCCTCTTTGAAAAACCTTTGGATGAGAAAATCTGGCCAATGATCATAGGGATTAGCAACGGGTAAGATGGTTTATAGCAGAAAATTTTCTGTAATTGGATTGAGAAAAGGGTTCTTCCCTACAGTATGTGCACTGTACTTTGAACTGCAATGATGCATTTTGGTGTCCAAATGATTAATTTTGTGTGTCTGTTTGCATCTACTACATATTGCATAAATTTCTTGAGGATTTTATTATGGATTGGTTTGAGACTTTAAAGTATGATTATATGTTCTTTTGCTGTAAGCCTACAAATTAATATTTAAATTCAAAACTTTGAAATTGGGTTTTTCTTGTTTAAACGCATAGGTTAAAGTTTTGATTGTTTAAAACTTTACATGGTAGTATTAGTTGTTCGAAGCTCTTTGCATTCTCATCTTAGCAGGAGGAACTCACATCAAATATTGTTAGTGGATTCCTTGTAGAAGCATATAATAAACTATTAAGCGGTTTAAGAATGCAATTGACTTGGTTTGATTCAATTGCAGAAAGCATGCATCCTTCTGTGAAGGTTCAAAACTTCCAAAACATACGAAAGTACATTTAGTGTAAAATTTATAGAAAGTAATTCTTAGTGTTGTTAGATAAGCCCTTCAGGCTGGGTTGAGTGTTCAGATATGGTGAATGTTTCTTGACTGTCTTATTGGACAAGGAGGAATGAGCATGTCTTTAACTGTATTTGTTTGTTTGATGCTCAAAATGCTTTCCATCTCGCTCTAGTTCGCCTTTCTGGAATTTTTGAATTGTATGACTTTCGCCCCTTTTTCTCCCCCTGTTCTGTTTGCTTAAGAGGGTCTCTTTTTGCATATATCCTGTGTACTTGATAGGGCCCCATTGTCTTCTCTCATGCATTGCTAAATAACATTATATAGGATAGGGTTAGGCAACCCAACTTGATAAAAAGGGCCGACCCAGTTGAAATACCCACTTCGTGAGTGTCTGGGGAAGGGAATACTCTAGGCAGTCTTTCCCCTGCTTTTTGCAGAGAGACTGATTTGAACCCGCGACCTGACATACCACGGCAAGCAAGCTTACCGCTGATTTGAACCCGCAACCCAACTTGATACCGAATTAGATTTTCTTCCTTTTTTTTTTTTTTTCTCTTTCGTTAATGTCCCTTAAGTTCCTTAAACTCACAAGCCATTGGCTGACTGAAAAAAGATTGGATGAAATATGCAAGTATGCTACAAACACTCTTCTGGATGCCTTGCCATACACAGGTTTTAAGGAAGGGACCCCTTTTACTGCCAACCATTTTTAGAAATGGGGCTTGAGCATGAGTGACTATATTTATAATTTATTTATTTGCTGAACATTTACACCTGACTTTCCCGTTCTTTGGTCGTTTCGTAGCTGCGGTGCTAGAGCAAAGGAATGGTTTTGCTGCTGGAGTTGATTCTACCGTTGGAGAATCCTCTCTCACTGTGCCAATAAAAGAAAAGCTTGAAGAGAGCTTTGAGCCTTTGTGCTTGAATATCCGGCAAGTTCCAGTTGAAGACGAACCCTCTCATGGAGTCAACCCATCATTAAGGCCCTGTGAATTTCATATCATAAATGAGATTGAAGCAGCTCCAAATGTAGAACACCAGTTCATTCCAAGTTATGCAGGCAAGTCTGCATTACATCAAAGCTACCCAAAAGAAGACTTGAAATTTAGAAGTCTTTCTGAACTAAGGAATTGCCCCAATGAAGATAATTTTGTTGCCTTGCATTTAGGAGAGCCTGAAACAAAGAGACGAAAGCATTCAAATTCTTCTTTTAGCATAAAAGAATTAAAGTAACTAGTAGGGTTAAAACTGGAGTAAAAAGCAGCAAATAGATAAATGAAGCAACTATCTCATCTGCATGGTTGTTCTCTATGCCTTAGAAACACACAGGCCTATAGCATGTCGTGGCTAGTATGGGAGGTGCTTCAAAAGCCAAGGATAAACAAGGTTCACTTCTGGATAAAATTCTTTCTTTTCTTTTTTAATGTTTTGGTAAAGTGATGATATTAGTCACTTGTGGGTTATATGATATTTTATAGAGGATATTTAGCTTGCAATGTGTTAAATGAATCTTTGATTTATACCACTTTGTAGTCTTTGTATCATAAGCACTCCTGAAGGGGGAGCAGCTATTGTAAGTTAAAGGAATGTAAAATATATCCTTTTCAAGCAGCTTCACTCTATTCAGTATCGATCTTATACTTTAAGCATCATTTTCCAATGTTAATCTGTCCTACTTTAAATTCTAATTCTTTTATGAAACAGCTGATGATTTTATGTAATAGGAAATTTCTAGCCTTGTGTGGTATTACTCTGTTGATGATCTATTTTTTTTTTCTTATTGGTGGAGTGAAGGATGAGTTGAATTTTCTTTTCTTGTGTTGACATTTTGTGGTCACTATTTTGACGAATGTTGAGTAAGAATACCAGTTAATGGCTGTCATGCCATGCTAACTCAGATAAACTTGTCTCTATTTGAGTCTTATGTTTGCATTTGAGGCAGTTGTTTCTTTAAACCTTCTCATTCAAACTGCCTGAAGCAGCCACCATTGGTTATATGTGCAATTAATGTGGGGTTTATAAGGTCTTGGGCACTCCCATCCTTTGAGCTAGTTTTTGAGGTAGTGTATCCCAAAGTTCTTTACATGGTATCAGAGCCTTACTATCGTCCACTTTAAAGTGGATTTAAAATAAAAAGCACAAAAAAGTAAACCAAAAATTGGGCCTGTGCAATATCCACGCTTCTAGCAAGGGCTCTTGCGTGAGGGGGCATGTTGAGATATATAGTCCCACATTGGTTATATGTGCAACTAATGTGGAGTTTATAAGGTATTGGACATTCCCACCCTTTGAGCTAGCTTTTGAGGTGGTGTATCCAAGGTTCTTTATAGTAACATTGTTTACCCACCTGTGTGTAAAAGTACATGTAGTTAAACTATTATGTGTTGTATTTCACTTGACATCGCCTTCGATCAAAATTGTGGATCTGTAATCAAGATTTTTGGCTCAGGTCCACAAAAGTCAGATTTTATTGACAGTTATAAGTGAAATGTGTGAAATAGACGAATATTACCTTTTGATTTGGTATGATGATGCCTTTTCTCAATAATTTTTATTAAAGATGCCTTTTTGAACATTTTTTTAATATTTTGATATAATTATTGTGAATGTTTTTTAAAAATCGTGTATCATTGATAAAATAGGAGGTAAACTTTTGTTTTGAAGCAATAAAATAATTTTTTTTTTCAAAACATCAAAAGCTTGCAATTTCCTTAGCGAATGTCGTAAATTCACTAGCAATATACAATTATTGTAACACTACCCCTTGACGCTTGTAACGGTTAAATGTCACCTTGTTCTTGTGATAAATAAAAGATAAATCAAAACCAAGATGTGTTAGTTTAAGTGTTAATAAACTTGTTTTCCTTAAATAGAAGTATTGAGTTCTAGTTTTGAGAATAAAAAAAATGATATTGGGAGAGCTTTTTCTAATATAACACTACTCGAATCGAATTAAACCAATTTTACAAATCAAAAAGAAATGTCATCAAGTACCATTCCACAATTCCCCGCCAAACCCCAACACAGCCACGTGCAATTTGAAAGAATGCTATCAGATCACATTTGGCGTTTGGTATTCAAAGAATGAGTTTAATATTTTTCATGTTATTTTCTACGCACATAAAAGTGGATAAGATCCTTATTTTTCTTTTATCTCTTTATATGATTCCATACGGATTCCACACACTTTCTATATGTGTAAGAAATAATATTTCGAATAACATGAGAAACATTAAACTCTCAAATAATATCTAGTTCAGTTTATGCGTAGCTCAAGTAATGCATGATGTATCTTTAACAAATCTAAAACTTATATATATGCGCTTAGGGAAAAATGTTTATCCTTTAAAATTACACAACTTATATCCTTTTATTCTCACAAAAAAATGGGACTTACACCTTTATCTTTTTTGTCAGCTCTCTCTCTCCTTTTATCTATCTCTTTCTCTCTCTTAAAATGATACAACTTTTACATCCTTTAAAATAACACATGTTTTACCCATGCGCTTAACTATATATTATATTCGTCTTTATTGCCAGTACAACTTTTTGAGGTTGGCTTTACCAGTGACTCAAATTTTAATTAGACCCACCTAAACTTCAATTGTCTTCATATTTTTTAAAATAACTATTTTTTGGGGCAACAAAATAAATATTTTTATTCTATGAAATTATACTTATTCAACAATATATTTCAAAAAATATATAGGATAAAAATCCCAAATCTAACTGTTTAGAAAATGTATGTTTATTTATTTTTTAGATAATTTTAAATGTCCAAATATGCATGTGATAATTTGCCCGTGTTTGGAAATTTGTCATAAGATTTTCAAATAACCCTTCTAGTTTTTTTGACATTTTCTTATGGTACAGATTGATAAAAAGAGTAATAATAATAATACTTATGTCGTCCTCTGCATGTCACTGGATAACATCTAAAAGGCTTGACATCTTCAATTTCCCTTTTTAAATTCCAAAATTTACGTAAAATGGTTTGCTCTTCTAATTCTATTATATGTCGCACCACTTAACGTAACGTGATTAAAGTCGATACTTCTTTAACATTCATATTTGTTGTTCTATACGTCGAAATTTAAGGACATATCCATAAATCGTTTTCAAGTAAGATCCTCTTTTAACATCTTCATTTTCTCCTAAGTTTATTTTTATTTTTTCTTTCTTCTTTCTCTTCTTCTTCTTCTTCAAATTCACTCACCATTCTAGGGGCACCAACTTGTCCTTTAGATCCTTTGGAAACTTTTTGAACTCAAAGGCTAGTTTAATAGTGTTTAGCCAAAACCCAAAATTTCATTGAATTGTTCAAATTTTGGTATGTGGATCTTGAAATCAAAGGTTTCAACATGGTATCTATTGTCGACCGGTCCCTTGGCCCCATTTAAGCCCAATGCACACTCCCCTGTAATACAAAGATGATACAATTATGTTATCAAAAAAAGAAAAGAATAAATACATTTTTTAAATCCTTTTTAGTCCCTGACAATAAAAAAGAACCAAATTGGTTCCTAAAATGATGAAAAAAGGACCAATGAGTACTTATTACAATTGACAGAAGGACTAACGTGGCCTTTTTTTTTTTTCATAATTTTTGGAACCAATTTGGTCCTTTTTTATTGTTAGGGATTAAAAACGATTTCGTAGATATTGTCAGGGACCAAAAAGGGTGTTTACTCAAAAAAAAAAAATGATACAATTAATAAACATTAAATCAAATAACAACTTGTAAGAAAATTCCCCGAATTTATAGCTTCGAATGATATTTCATCCACCCTAGCAAAGCCAAATGGATGCTGCCATATATATATATATATAAACATTACCCCCTCTTCTATTTCATACATATATTAACTTAAGCATCGAAGTGTCTGCGGTACATTATCCCCCTCTTCTCTAAATGCACGTAGGAGCCATTTGCTACTATCATATGTCCATTCATAGAAGCTCAAATACAACCCTTCACTATGTACAAATACACTTGGCTCAACAATGTCAAAGCACACTGCTTGGATTAAAGTGATTCCAACTTAAAGGCGATTTACATGATGAACTCAAACATTCTCGAGTCGTAGAAAATTGAGATGTGCTAAATGATAGTATTTCAGTTAGTGCAAGGGAGCTGAGCAGGTAATGGTGAAAGTATAGGTTCAATCCTCTTCGGTAGCATTTTTCAAAGGGGTTCAAAGTCTTAATCCTGGACCCGATCCGAACAAGATTGTTTCTTATGGAGGATATATGTGGTTTATCCAAAAACTAAAAATAAAATGGAGATGAGTTTAAGATAACAATGGAATTTTTTTTTCATTTTCAATTGATATGTTTTTATTAATAATTACATAAATGTCACCTATATAGCTAGTTTTATTTATTTATTTTCTGTTTTAAAGAATTTATAAAGGAAATAATACAAAAAGTTTTCACAAAAGAAACCAGATAAAAATAATAAGTAATTTTTATAATTATCAGTAAAAACATGTGAACTGAAAATAAAAATATGAAAGAAACTAAGCGTACCCTTAATTATATACAAAACAAGAATATTTATCAGAGAGTGGAATCCACAGAAGGATGAATACAAAAATGTTGGGGGTGATATCTCACCAATGGATTGATCCAACGAAAACAAAAACTAGCCTGAGAGAAACCACATCACAGTTATTTTAAAGACCCAAATATCAGTGTAACCATCTCACATACAATAGATAGAAAAGCAATAAATATATTGACTCTAAGCATATATAGGACAAATCAAATACGAAAAAAAAAGGACCCTAATTCGTATAAGCTTCTTTCTTGTTGTTTTATAATCTCCAGCCCCTTTACAATCATTTTCGAGTAAGCAAGATAGCATTTTCACCACGTTAATGTCTGCAAAGATAATATCACATAGATGTAGAAAACTCAAATCAGGTGAAGCATGATTCATCAGAATCTAGAATACAAGTCGGAACATACCTGATTTTAGCTTCTTAAAAGCATAATAAGCATGAACTCGTGTGTTGGACTTGGACCAATATGTTGCACTTTGATGGAATTCTTGAAATAATGCACAATTTTGACTCAACTAGAGAGCAGCTCAAATGATATTAAAACAAGTTGCTAAACTCATGTCAAAGTTGGAGCACATTACATGCGAAACAATATTGTTCGGGGCAGGTCTAGGATATTAAGGCTTTAAACTCATTCCAAAAATAATACTGAAAAGGATCGAACATATGCTCTCACCCCCACTTGACACCTGCTCCACTTCTATGCGCCAACTGAGCTACTATCATATCATTTGTTTAATTATAAGCCACTTCTAGATTCACATCTAGGTTACTATTAACAAAATTGCTAATCAGCCCGGTCCCTTTGAACACAACCCATTTTCTCATATTTGTCCTTTTGTCACATACCTAGAATAAAAGTAACAATCTACAACAGGTGTGTATATTTGTATAATAGGTGTACTGATAGTGGTACATAGATGTCTTCCATGGGGGTGGAGTATGTTGATATAGGGGTGTCCATAGTAACCATGGTAGAGACCAAGGCACTAGTGGAGCTTCCCATGTATGTGCTCAAGGGGGGTGTGTGTGGAAGTGGCTAAGATGGCTCTCCATAGTCACAGCTGTAGAGGCTGAGTGGAGAAGAAGAAGCCCCTCCCTCAATGTGAGAGGGGGGTATTTAGAGCAAGAGCTCTAGTCAACCTAGCCAGCCTAGCCTTTTCAGGCTAGGCATGCTGAACCCCTGCCTTTGTGCAGGGGCAGCTGGTGTGCATGGGGAAGAGGGGGCATCCTATGATGCCTTCTAGAAGAGGGCTCTTTGGGCTGGGCCTAACAATTGGGCCCCTGTGGGTGGGCTATCCAGAACAGGAGCCCCCCAGCTTGGTAGCTTTGCGAAGCAAGGGTGCCAAGATGTATGGCAGCTTAAGCTGGTTGCTTGTAGTGTGCAGTGTTCTAAGAAGGATATAATGTAACCGATCGTTAATACGCCGGCCTTCATGTCTTGTCTATTTGTTGTCACCGAGTATGAATTGTCTGGTAGGCGATGCTTAAGTGCTTCAAGAGAATCTTGTGTTATGACTTGCAATTGTGTTGAACTTTGTTGTACTGAAGATGTTGACAACTGGAATAAGAATGTCTTGACCGTCTGATAATAATCAAATAATGTTGTAGATGAAAGCTTGAAGATCTCAATGATAAATATATATGCTCTGTTCTTCAGAAATAAATCTTGTTGGTGTAGTAGATGAAAGCCTCTGGAGAAAATGATATGTTCCAAGAGAGAGAGGTAATGAAGATTCTCATCAGTAATAAAACTCGTTGGTGATATGCATGTATGATAAATAACGCCCATGCGGAACCAAGCAGCCCGGAGATTTTAGCAACTGAAATAAAGACGTCTTGACCGTATAACGTTGCAGATGGAGGCTTCTGGTGAAGATAATTTTTCAAGAGAGAGATGTGATGAAGATCCTGATGATAAATATATATGCTCCTTTCTTCAGAAATAAAACTCACTGGTGACGAATAATGTAGTAGACGAAAGCTTCACGAGAAGAGAATGTGTTCGCAGAGAGAAAGAGATTGAGAGTCTTCATAGATAATAAATATGTATATTCATTTCTTTAACGACAAAGCACGGTGATAAATAATGCCCAGTGACTTGGGTCTTTGATGTTTGGTTGCTCCAATTTAAATCCTGCAACAACTAGTATAGCAGTGTATGACGATAAAAATTTGCCTAGATGGGACGTTGGCCAGACGCCGGCCATCTAGGACTTTTGCCGAGGGGTAGCTCCTCTCGGACTTTATTTACCGAGGGTGAGAACCATCTCGGCCTTCATAGTGTACCGGGGGTGAGAACCTTCCCGGCCTTCATAATCACCGGGGGTGAGAACCGTCCCGGTCTTCATAATTATCGGGGGTAAGAACCGTCCCGACCTTCATGGTATACCGGGGGTGAGAACCGTCCCGACCTTCATAATTACCGGGGGTGAGAACCGTCCCGGTCTTCATAATTACCAGGGGTGAGAACCGTCCCGACCTTCATGGTATACCGGGGGTGAGAACCGTCCCGACCTTCATAATTACCGGGGGTGAGAACCGTCCCGGTCTTCATAATTACCGGGGGTGAGAACCGTCCCGGCCTTCGTAGATTGTTTAAGCAACTCATATGGAATTTACAATCATGTGAAATTTATAATCATATGAAATTTATAAAGATGCGGTAGAAGAGAAACATATATATGCTTGAGAAGAGATGTTGTTGCCTGGTGTTTGAAAATAAAACCTGATAATGTAAGTCACGCAGGACATTTTGACACTTTGATAAATGTTGATCTTCTTGTTATGGAGGTTTTGCTGAGGTTGACGTGTGCACCTTGGCATGTAGAGGATGGTAGCTTTATCAATACCAATTTTAATTGGATAATGTTTCACTTGACTTCCTGATCCAAAAAGTGGCTTCCTAGCACGTTGAATAAAAAGAAAGCCCACGTTGAACAAAAAGTGACTTCCTGATTCAAATTAAGCTTCACGTGGCTGCACTTGATAATAATGCCTTTGGATGATTTCAAAAACAATAAGTTATGGTGGTGGACCCCACAACAAAAATGAATAGGTGTAGGCATAAATTTTGGTTGAAACAATCACATTCAGCTTCTTTTAATCCATTAGCGGGTCCCACACTAGGGGCTTGTGATAAGAATAGTCTTTGAGAGTTGAGATTTGCACAGATGTGTCCCGCGACCGCTTACAGATTCTGATTCTTTGTAGAGTTGTTGTGGCGGGTGCTATTTGACATATTGGGCGGTGGATCATTCCGGATCGAGTCCTTCTTGGGCGGTGGGTGTAGGTGACCCCCTTGTAGTGTGAGGGTAGAAACTTTGCAAGTGGACTTTGTGTCCGTTAATTATTAGGCAGCTCATATGAATTTATAATCAAATGAGAGATATAGAATGAACAAAAAGAACCATGTATATGACATGTTATAGCTGAAAATGAAACCTGACATGTGACTGTCGTTGGGCACTTAGCATGCAAGTGTTGATTGGATAACTTTTAGTTTGTTGATGAAATGCTGGCCTTCCTGTTGGGCGTGATGAAATTCAGGCCTCCCTGTTGGGCGTGATGAAGAGCTAGCCTCCCTGTTGGGCGTGATGAAAAACAGGCCTCCCTGTTGGGCGTGATGAAGAGCTGGCCTCCCTGTTGGGTGTGATGAAGAGCTTGTCTCCCTGTTGGCGACTTCATGTTGGCGACCTGATACGAAGATCTCTGATGGCATTTGCTTTGGCAATAATTCATATGAAATGAATTCACACTTTAAGGCATGGACCCCACCACCACGTTTGCAGCAAAAAGCTCTGATGAAAAATAAATTTTCTCTTTCTCTTTGGCGTGGGACTACCATGTTGAAGACTTTCATTCGAGTTTTTGTTTTGTTGTGGGTCTCGTTACTTTCATGAATTTCCAGCGGCTTAAATTTAATAGCTTTTAGTGGCTCCTGGCGCTTCTGTTCTTCAAGAGACCGGCAAGAGAACAGATATGAGGTGTAGGCGAGAAACATACCGACATCGGTGGTAGCCCTGACAGGTCATGACGGTGAGCTGGGCGTTTGGCATTTGGCTATTTAAAATCTGTGAGGCGACCGACATGGTGTTCGGTTCTGACGAGTCCAAGATCGGTAACTGTTGATCTGCATGTTTGGCGACCAGTGTAGTTGATGATCGGTAAGGAGAAGGGCGACCGGTAAAAGAAGATGGCTAGTCGATGGTATCGCTGCAGATCTGTGTGGGGCGTGAGTGCTGACCGGTAACAGTGGGCGGTGCCGATGGCTCCTTTGGGCGGTCACTGGCTGGCGGTGGCCATCTTGGCGACCGATGGTTGGCGGCGTGGGTGGTGTGGGTGAGGCCAAGGGCGGCTGTAGATGTGTTGCTTTGGAAGTAGTTTCCTGGTTAAAGGTGAACGCCAAGGAGTGTTGTGAACGCCCAACAAGACACATGAATGCCCAGGAGTGTGGTGAACGCCCAGCAAGACACGTGAACCCCAGCAAGACATGTGAACGCCAAAAGATATATGAACGCCAGTGAGTATCTGAACGCCACTGAGTTTGTGAACGCCAAGGATGTGTTGCTATGTGCAAGGAAATGAAATACACAGAAGAATTGATTTGGTCCTTCAATCTTTACTGTTTGGCGACCATCATCTTCTTTTGGGCGGTTGCCATCTGCAATAAAATGAAATACACAGAAGAATTGATTTGGTCCTTCAATCTTCCCTGTTTGGCGACCATCATCTTCTTTTGGCGGTTAGCTTCCCTGTTGTTCGGTTAACTTCTCTGTTGGGCGGTGGATTTCTCTATAGGGCAAGCATGTTTCTGCTTAGGGCGATTGCTATTCTTTTGGGCGGTTGTAGTCTCCTCGGGCGGTTTCGATCTCCGTGGGCAGCAAATTTTTTTTTTTTTTTTTTTTTTTTGGGCGATTGCTCCATTTCTACATAGTTGTTATGTTCTTTGGCTGATATCTTTTGGGCGATGGGAGTTTGTGGTGGGCAGTGATTTCTTTGAGTCTTTTTTGGGCGGGGGATCTTTTGGCGGTTGATAGGAGAAATGATGTAGAGCATAGAAGGGAGGGGGGGACAGCAAGTGGCTCCACGTGATTGCGCATCAGAGAATTGAAAGGGAAAGTCACGGGCTAATGGCGTTCGGTCTATTCTTTCTTTGAACGTTTATTGGTGATGATCTTTTCAATCCAAAGATGTCAAAAGACTTTGCATACTAAAGCAACGAAAGCTTGGCATGATGACATGTTTCGAAAGTATAATATATATATTATGTTTCGAAAACAACGAAAGTAAAAGTGCAGGTAAAGTATTTTGAAAGCAACGAAAGCATCTGTTATGTTTCGAAAACAACGAAACCAAATGTTTTAGAAAACAACGAAAGTAAAGGTACAGGCAGCAAACAAGTGATAACTTGAATTCACCATTTGAATGATACCTTTAAGCTGGGTCCCACAAGAGGTAATAGTTGAAAATTAAAGTACCTGGAGTGATATAATGTAGATGGACTTCATGAACTTTACGAGCAATTCCTTGAATTCTCTAAGAAAGTTATCTTGAAGTGAGATATTGAAATGATGCTAAATATGTCTAGCTCCATTTTTACGTAGGTCCCAATGACACTATAGCCAATGTCTCTTCACATTTATGATGACAGTTGCTGAGAGTTTGAAGTTTGCACAGGTATCTTTCTTCGTTCTATTACACGGAGGATACTCTT
Organism: Gastrolobium villosum; assembly: GCA_032173675.1. Lineage (NCBI taxonomy): Eukaryota > Viridiplantae > Streptophyta > Magnoliopsida > Fabales > Fabaceae > Gastrolobium > Gastrolobium villosum. The sequence continues at coordinate 20,821 of JAVKPL010005679.1, forward strand.
CAAATGTCCCTTTTTTCACGTATTTCAAGGCTGAACCTCACGTGGTTACTGTCTTTGAAATTTTAACTTGCTCTGATCTTTACGTGAGCTCCTTCAGAGTGGACCTTGCCAATATTTAAAGGACAAGGCCCAAAAAATATTTCAGCGACGTTGGTTTGCAAAAATTTATCTTTGTTGTTGGGTCCCGCTACTTTGTTGGATGCGTTTTGGACACGGCAAGTCTAGTTCCTTTAGCTCTTTGATATTAAATCACTTCATTGGGTCGAGAGAAAGCTGTTCGGCGGGTGAGATGACATGTTCAGCTGAGCTTTCAAACGTTGTGTAGACCAAATCAAATACTTGAGTACAATCTTGGGCAGCCATTACTCGTATAGTAAAGTTGTGTAGATCCTGTAAACTTGATAAATAAAGTTAGAGACTTCTCGGAAATCGCAACGAAAAAAATCAAAGGTATTGCAATAGGTTCATTATAATTTGTATTTGAGTATACAAATTATACAATCAAATTTCCCTTTCGGTTGTTTGAAGGAAAGCATGGTTCCTCTTCGACCAGAATTTAATTCTAATCGGTATTGCATGTCTGTCTATCTGTAGGCGGCGGACCATGTGAGCTGGTTGGCGAGATAGGAGGCCTGTGGTCTGTGACTAAGGCTGAGCGTGGGCGTGAAATTTTCTCTACTGACTGGTAGAAGCAGTGTTGAGTGTCGGTCCACACGAGTTGACCGGTTGGAGGTGGTGACCAGTGTGGTGATTCAAGTTGATGGTTGAGCTGGTGACCAGGTGCTCTAACTCCTGGGCGATTGTTACTCCCCACCGAGGTTGTTATTTTCTTTTGGGCGATTACTACCTTCTGGGCGGTTTCTTCAACTCCTGGGCGATTGCTCTCATTTTTTTCTGCCTTTGCACGTCTTTGCTGGTTTGGTTAACTCAGGCATCTTGCGTTTCAGAGTTGTCATTGGAGAGTTGAATCTGATGTGCCTTTTCAACACACCTTATTAGTCGGCAAGTGGCGGGTTGCTGTGGTGTTGGTTGTTCCTGATCGCCCAGTTGTACAGAGGGGTTGGTCGACAAAATGTTTGATCCATGAGTTGGACCCTTTGGTGTTGAGATGTTGGAAGTTTGAGTAAACTGGGAGAAAATAGAGTGTCATGCTTTCTCAGAGCTTCCAGTAAATGAATGGGAATCAGAATTTATGGTTCCCACAGACGGCGCCAATGTACTGATAGTGGTACATAGATGTCTTCCATGGGGGTGGAGTATGTTGATATAGGGGTGTCCATAGTAACCATGGTAGAGACCAAGGCACTAGTGGAGCTTCCCATGTATGTGCTCAAGGGGGGTGTGTGTGGAAGTGGCTAAGATGGCTCTCCATAGTCACAGCTGTAGAGGCTGAGTGGAGAAGAAGAAGCCCCTCCCTCAATGTGAGAGGGGGGTATTTAGAGCAAGAGCTCTAGTCAACCTAGCCAGCCTAGCCTTTTCAGGCTAGGCATGCTGAACCCCTGCCTTTGTGCAGGGGCAGCTGGTGTGCATGGGGAAGAGGGGGCATCCTATGATGCCTTCTAGAAGAGGGCTCTTTGGGCTGGGCCTAACAATTGGGCCCCTGTGGGTGGGCTATCCAGAACAATAGGAGATATCACTTACATTCTAAGAAATTATGGTCAAACAAGGAAAAAGCATAACCGCATAAATATTTTTTAATTGAATTTTAAATCTTTTATCAAATGCAATCTTAGGGCAATGTTAATCTTCATCTACCAAGGAGATATTATCCAAAGCTTTTTAGCTAACAAACGCTGAATACAATGAATTCCAGAAGACATAGGTAGATTTCGAGAGGACCAAATATTGGACCACATAAAGTTGTCTATTGAGGAAACTAACAATTTAAACAGTTCATGTTTGTCTCCAAACTCATGCTATCTCTCAGAAAAGGCATACCAAAAAAGTTAGATAAAGGTTGTTGAGATTATGAGACAAAAAAGAGTACGACTAAAAAAATAAACTTGAATGATTTTTTTTTTTATTTTCTGTGGGATAGATCACTTTCATGTTGTAAAACCATATAAACACATAACACTATAAACCACATATTTGTTTAACCAGAATATTTCCAAATCTTGGCTGTCGTGGATTCTTCCCTACCTATATTATATGTACAAATTTAGGCTCATACTTTGTCTTATATATATATGTTCATATATTATACTGGGATGAGAATGGAAGTAAAAAGGGATATACATGCATTTAAATTAAAATGAATTAAGAAAAAAACTAAATTGTATATAAGAAAAAAAGGGCCGACCCAGTTCAAATACTCACTTTGTGAGTGTCTGGGGAATGGAATACTCTAGGCAGTCTTTCCCTTGCTTTTTGCAGAGAGACTGATTCGAACCCACGACCTGACACACCACGACAAGCAAGCTTACCGCTGAGGCAAGCCGGCCCTTCTAAATTGTATATCAGAAAAAAATAAAAATAAGACTGAAAGTCATATATAAGTATGTGAAAGAATGTTACCTGAAATCAAAATTGAAATTGAACAGTACTCCCAGAGTTCATCAGTGGAGAAACTAATAATCTGTTGGTGATTGAGTGATTGAAGCTGCAAGATGACCTGATGGAACCATATCTTATAACCAAATTGCCTTTATGGATTCCTTAAAGGATTCCACTAATTAAGTCCCTTTTGCTTGATTCAGCAACCACTTATCATTGATACCAATAAACTAACTTGAAATCAAACTATATATAAATGAATAGATGTATATATATAATTTTTTTTTACCATTGTTTTCTCTGATGAGATTAGGCATGAGAATATAAAGTGTGTACATGTGGTTAATTACCAGATCATGCTGGCAGCTTCAATCTCTCAAACCAACATACTTGTGATTGTGAATGAATCAAGAGATGAACTCTATGTATCTATAGAACTTCAGAGGGCACCAATTAATATAGAAATTGAGAAAATTAAAAGGGGCACGAACCATGCATGTTTTGGAGTAAAGAATAAGGCCTCGTGATTCTCTTCTGATCCATATGAATGCCTGTGTATGCAGCTCAATGTCTCTTCTCTTTCACTGTGCCATAGAGGGAGTATTTAATGGTGGGTTTTGGTCCTCCTTACAGCTATTGACACTGACTCTTCTCTCCTCTCTCTCTCTCTCCATCTTACTCTGTAGGGTTTACATTTGTAAATCATACTATAACTAATATAAGAGGGGACCACCCCTATGGTCCTTAAGAAACCAAAAACCGAAGTGCGTGGGAATTTTATATTGGATGTTATTTATTATTATTATTAGCACTAAAGTTTTATTGGTCCTCGTTTTGGATGAGAGATCCTTTTCTTTGGATGAAAAGATAGAGTAGAGAGATTATTTAGCACGCTCAATGAATATTTTATGGGTAAAATGTCAGTCATTTAAAATGATGTAAAGTTCGTATCATTTTAAGAGAGAGAAAGAGATAGATAAAGAGGGAGAGAATTGACAAAAAAAATAAAGGTGTGGACCCCACATCTTTATGAAAGTGAAATGATATAAGTTGTGTCATTTAGAAGGATAAACATTTTTCCCATAATAAATTAGAAGGCTCATAATTGTTAGTACTTTCCAAAAAATTAGTTTAGGATTTAATACATTAACTAGGTTGCCATATTTAGTTAGCTCATCAACTCATTGATCTTCCACTTAATAACAATTGCATAATCTTGTTTCCCTTGTTAATTACTAGGTAATTAACATACCAGACTT
>JAVKPL010005680.1:0-24393 GCA_032173675.1 Gastrolobium villosum
TTCATCTACTTGGTTAGGCATATGCTAAAACGTGGTCCGTGCTTGTCTAGCCTCGATGGACATGTACGAATGTTATGTCCAACTTGCTTGCAATGCTTACATCGGCTCTGACTGCCCGAAGGTTGAGACTCAACCCAATCCATCTCATTCTGAATCCTTGAAGACTTTGGTCGTCCCTTTGCGCGTATAAACCTTGCATCCGGAATCACGGTAGGCCCAACAACGGATGGAATCAACAGTTCATTGCCAATAGGATACCAGTGTGCAGCATATACTTTAGCAATGGTTGGAATTTTGAAAACAGGATCCACATAATCATAATGATTCAACCGAGTTGCTTTGCAAACCGCTAATACATGGCTGCAGGGATACCTCCGTGCTGTAAACCTACCACACTGACATTTACGATTGATTAAGTCCACTCTCATGGTTTCACCTATCTCGTGTGTAGATTGATTGTATGCATCCTCAACCTCAAACAGTAACAGCTCACTATCATATATCCTCACACGATAAGTGCTGGCCAATTCATCGTTTTTTTGCAAAGCTGCCTCAACCTTCTTTGAAATTATCCAACCTTGTGAGATATCTTTTTCAATCGCTTCACGTCTCTTGACGAAATACTCAATGAGTCTACTGAATGTCATCTTGACCAATGCAGTTATCGGCAGATTACGTGCTCCACGAAGCACCTTATTCACACACTCAGATAGGTTGGTTGTCATATGACCAAACCTACGTCCTGCCTCATCATAGGACCTGCACCATTGCTCTTTTGGTATCGCATCCAACCATGGCGCAACGTCTGGATTGTTGTCGATGAATTCCTTATATCTGAGATCAAAATTAATCTTTGAACATGTGTATCCTGCAAAATCATTAATCACATATACAATTAGTGAGTTACGATGACAAAGTAAACATAAGTTGAGTTATAGGATACAGTACCTAATTTCATCAACGTTTTCTTCAATTCCACATTCCTAAACCTGGTATTGAAGTTGCTTCCAATGTGACGTAGACAAAAAACATGATAAGCATGTGGAGGCTGCCAACCAGCGTGATCTTTGACCGCCCTTATGATGCTTCGATGACGATCGGATATTAGACAAATACCATTCCTATTTGTGACATGAAAACGTAAAAGGCTCAGAAACCAAGACCAACCTTCCAACTTCTCACCTGGAGGAACAACAGCAAAAGCAATAGGGAGCAGATGTCCATCTCCATCCTGTGATGTTGCAATCAAGAGTGTTCCTCTGTACTTCCCATATAGATGAGTGCCATCAATTTGAATTATAGGCTTGCAGTATTTGAATGCTTCAATGCATTGGTGAAATGTCCAAAAAACCCTATAAAATATAGCCCTGTCTGTATAAACCCGACGTTCGTCAAAACAAGGATTTGTGTCAAGCTTGAACACAGAACCTACATTGACCTGCGTCATATACGTCAGCCAATTGGGCAAGAATCCATAAGATTTCTCCCAGTCACCAAACAACTTAACAATGGCCTTCATTTTTGCCTTCCAAGCCTTCCTGTACGTTATGTTGTAGCCATATATTCCTTGTATCCTCTCTTGTATCAGAACTGGTTTTGTAGCTGGATCTTCCTTTAACATATCTGCATATAAAAAAAAAAAAACTTTACCATATTCTCAATAAGACGCTTCGTTAAGTACACGGTAGAATAAATACGTACTCATAATTGCCGCACAAATAACATCTGAGTCCAACTGTCTATGATCCTGTGATAGGCCCCGATTCAAACATGTGTGATCTTGACCCCATTTACGGACCACCCAATTAGCTCCCTTCTTGGGCTTGATTGCCCTCATATACCACGGACAACCGTCAACATGGTTTCTACATTTCATAACAAATCTTGACTCGTCACTTTTTTCAACTATGGCTGTCCTGCGCCCCTTCATACAATATATCTTCACAGCATGTTGCATTTCAGGTTTGGAGCCAAACTCTTGATGCACAAATAACGGATCGCCTAACTTCCAACTTCCTTGCAAGTCATCATCCCCATACAGGATCTCCAACTCGTCATTTGGATGCGCCCAATTAATGAATGAATAATGTTGGCTTTCATTCCAAAATGGCTCTACCGCAGTCCCTGCATCTAAAGTTTCATCATTATTGTCTGAATCAATAGCACCGAAAATGTTTCATTTTTTAAAGAAAATGACTAAATTAATAACGTACCACTACTGACAGGGTCAACATGAAGTGAACTACTGACAGGGTCAACATGAAGTGATGAACTGACAGGGTCAACATGAAGTGGTGACATGGCTGGGGTACCCAGCCTTACAGCGCTTGTGTCAGCGTCAAAATTTTCGTCCATGTCAGTGTCTGACGAATCACCTTGTGGAATAGCACTTTCAGATTCTCCCTCATCTTCTCTTTCCACATAATCCTCATCTTCATCCTCTTCATCCTCATCCAATACATGAGCAGGTGCAGAAGATCGTACAATTGTATCTTCTTCACCAACACAGTGCACAGTAGTTGTATGCACCGGTAATGATAAAGACTGACCAGCATCAACTTCCACATATATCTCAATCATTTTTAATACTTTCCACCCAACATACGCATCTGTGATGAACTCCACATCTTCATCATCATTGATATCATTACCAATGTAATATATTGTGTCCTTATCCACTACGGTCTCTAACCTGGCTATCATGCGGTGGATGGAATTGATGCCTTCTGACCCCATTTTTTGGAGAATTCTCTCCTTCAATTCATTGCATGTAGTGCCCACTTTGATTTTCATCGTTTTTGTTTTTCCTTCAAATCGGACTCCGTACGGCCCTTCAAAATGCCTCCCATTGTAGTAAATAACTATAGGAACCATGTTAGGACTTGAACTCATCTTTCACAAAAAAATTTGTGTCTAGGATTTGGGTTTTGATATTGGTTTGGATTTTTTAACACAAAATGGGAATGTGGAGGTGTAATGTCAATGTCCTACCAAGACTAAGCTATTAGAGATGATGATCTGAAATATATGTGTGATGTGAAGGGAGAGAGTGAGAGAGGGAGAGAGATTTGGGGAAAAAAAGATAAAACTCACAAAAAATGGCCGAAACCCTGGATATTGGGGTTTCTGGCCGCAATCTACCCGGGTACCCCCTTGCCTACCCGGGTAAATAATTCAAGAAATCTGCAGAACGAAGAACAATACCCGGGTACGAAGGGGGGTACCCGGGTAGATTGCGTTTTTTTAAAAAATACCCGGGTACGAAGGGGGGTACCCGGGTACATTGATTGGTCAACGGTCAAACAGGGGTAGATTGGTGTTATGTTTTTCTGGAGGGTTAAATTTTTGTAATAGTCTACAAGCGAGGGCAATTCGGTAAATAATTACTAATAAAGGGCTACAGTGGTCAAAAAGCCAAAAAAAGGGTGTAAAAAACATGGGTTTTATAATTCTCATTTAACATGAGAATTCAAATTTTCCTACACACCCTTCGATTTCCGTGCTGACATGGGTCCTACATATAATTATTTCTAACACATAGGTCCCACATGCTTTTTATCTCTACAATATGAGAATTGAATTCTCATTTAACATGAGAAAATCAAACTCCTAAAAACATATTCAAAAAGAGTGCACCGGTATTATTCCTTAAGAATGTATAATGCACATGTAACTCCCCTATACTAGAGCGTTGAAAGAGTAAATATTTAGCTCTTGCTAGAAGAATGTATAACGCCATCATCAGCAAAGAATATCGACAATTTAAAATTCAGTACTTAAGCAAATCCGAAGATTCATCAGTAAGAAATACAGTCAACTACTATAAATATATATAATATAAAATTCACTACACTTCATTGAATTTAATTTGAGTTGCATGACTGAAACATTCATAAAAAAAATTCCAGAATCAACCACATTGCAAGGGGAGAATACTAATGGCTGCACAGTTAAGATTTTCAGTTGCATGCCACCATGCCTGATGAACAGTGCCTAGCATTTTATATATAGAACAAATCAGCATAATATAATCACAATGTAGTAACATGGTTCTCATTCACAGGCTGGTTTGGTATCAAAGCTGCTCAAGCAGACAGCAAAAGCCTGAAAGGCGGAGAGCGGATAACGGTAATCCATGGTAAATATGTCTTTTCCAATTTTTCCAAACTGCAAGATTACCTTGTCTAGCTCTGCAGCAGAAACATTATGAGATGGATCCACAGCAGCTACAAGTTGAAAGTTCTTAACAGAAGCCACTGTAACACGACCCTTGAAGTTTAGGCACCAGCACTGTAGCTGCTCATGCCATCTGGGAGCCTTGTTTTTTAGTACCAAATGCTCAACTGAGCCGTGGCTCGATACTGGTAGCTCTGGTAGGCTTGCAGAGTTTAAATCTGTAATTAGGCCTTTTCCTTTCAGTGCTGGTGAGGGAGAAAGAGGTTCATCAAATATTTGAGGGAAAGATGTTGGAGTTGGGGCATTGCCCCCTTCCTGAATAGCTGAGACATATATGGAGTTCATGATGCAGTGCATTCTTCTTGGCCCTCTAGTGCGGAGAACATTCAGCTCATAGGAAACAGTGCTAACAAGATAGTTACATGCTGGAACTCTTGGTGATACCTGCTTAGAGTTAAATCTCCTACTGGAACGACAATTTGGTTGAAATGCAGCATCATTTGGAGGTTGACTGTCAAATATAGTGAACTTGGTTCCCAAAAAATTAGACCTGCCAAAAGTACAACATCAAGTTGCAGAAAAGATGATAAAGAGCAAGGTCAAAAATTGATAAGAGGGAAAAAAGTAAAGTTTTTTGAACCAAAACTTGCCTCAGTTTACCAACATATTTGTTGCTGGCCCGAGAAAAATCATCTGCAGTCAAGGATAAGACGAAGTCGGTTCCTGTTGCTCTTCTTATCCTTTTGGCAGCTAATAACAACTTGTTACTCTCATTCTCCGCTGTATAATTAAAAGTTAAAACATAAAACCAAGACAAAACAAGCTTCTCAAATATCATATCAGGAGCTAATTCTATCAAACTTCAATAAAATAGATCAACGGATTATGAAAGAAGAAAACAAATCCAAAATTGGTTTGGTCACGTCCAAAGTTTTAAGTTAAATTCTGTCTTGTTTAAATACCTTTAAGATTATGTATGTAAACATAGAATTTACACAAAGCAAGTGCAGTCGGATCCCCAATACATGAACATTAAAAATAATATGGGCACTGATTAATACATTTGATAAAGAAGTTATGAAGATGATCTGACAACTACAGTGTAAATGAGAACAAAATTTAAAGAAACCCATATATTTAGAGCAAGTAGCTTGCAGTTCAACATTCAAATCATTAATGCTAAGCTTTGAAACAGTTAACTTAAAACTGAGAAATTTGATATCCTTGTGTCAAAAAAAAGTAGTGCAATGTTTTGGCAACGAAAGCAACTTACATGGCACCAGACCAAAGTACAATAGATATGTAGAAGTTTCTCTGTTCCTCCTGATAAAGCATTGTATTGGAGAATCACGAGGACCCGGCTATTCATACACATAAAGGAAAGAGACATAAAAACCTCAAAGGAAAAGAAGAAGAAAGATTACACCAGAAAAGGGGTGAAGAATTAATTACCTGCTTCAATGAAATAGGAAATGTAATCCTTCCACATTGTTCAGGTGTCTTGACAATCTCTTTTGTAATTGACCTCCACGATTTACATACCGAGCCACAAAAAACAACAACAGCCCGTGCAGGCCAAGATGTCTCACTCTCTTCAACCCTATGGATTATGTCCAAAAGCAATTCCGGTGGTAGATTTGCCCATTGACCCTGTTGAATAGGTTCATTTGGAGTTACAAGGACATCCGGAGCTACATGTGACTTCATCCGACCGTGCCAATGCTTGCTTTCTTCACCCCGCTTTGATATGTTGCCAATTCCATCTCTCATCTCCTTGAGTTCACGGACAATGCTTTTCAATGACATGATGTTCCCACAGCTTACCAATCTTCCTCGCAATACAAAACTGCACCAATCTAAACAGAATTAAAATACTTCTACATTCCACTCAGGTTGTGGCGAAACATGTTCATCAGAATATTAGCTCTTCTAGTTTTCTGATACTAACAAGAACACACAGGCAAAGGCTGGCAATAAAGGGCCGAAAAGGGCCGACCCAGTTCAAATACCCACTTCGTGAGTGTCTGGGAAAGGGAATACTCTAAGCAGTCTTTCCCCTACTTTTTGCACAGAGACTAATTCGAACCCGCGACCTGACACACCACGCCAAGCAAACTTACCGCTGAGCCAAGCCGGCCCTTCACACAGAGATGCACCGCATGAAGACATGACTCTTGATCCAATGCATTGAAACCATCACCAAGAAAAATATAGCGTAAACAACTAGAGACAAGCTAACCCCACAATTAACTACTATTGGATGATATTCATAATAATTCATGAATATCATCAATGTGTACGCTCACTCACTCACTCACTACTACTGACAAGGTAAGACATACAAAACTGAATAGTAGCACTAAAATGTCAAAATTAAAACACTTCTTCAAAAATGTGAACCCATTTTGCCATCAAACATCAACATAACAAAGCGAGAATCTAATTTATCCACCTAAAAAAAAAAAAAAAAATACAAAGCGATACCATGGATCTAAGAAGAAAAACCAGCACCCTAAAAAGATAAAAAATAGGATAATCAAATAGATTGAAGAAGAAACATGAAATTTCTATCAAAATCTCAAATTGGATAAAAGGAGGCCAACCTGGGAAAATGAAGCGAAGAACGAAGAGATCAATAGCTGCAAAATCAGATCAAAAACTGTGACTTTGTAACCAAAGTTACAAGAACGAATAGATCCATAGCTTTACTCCTCCATCGCCACTACGGATCCAAATAAGGTCACGGAATCACATCGCTTGAATCGGATCCAGCTTTCATCTTTTCACCTTTTTTATTTTCAATTATTTTCTGTTGCAAATAGTGAGCTATAACACCATAATTTATTTTATGAATCTAGTGCCGCCATCCCCACTGATTATAGACTGCAACCTCGTACATGTGGCTGTTCGTGTTTTGTTTTAGTTTCTCTCTTTTTTTTGTCTTTAAGTTTTTATAAATATTTAATTTGTTTTTTTAAAAAAATTGATATGATCAAATTTTCAATCACAATAATATTTCTTCAGTTAAGTGTATTTACTCCTACAATCCTAGAATGATATTATTTTGAATTCAAAAATTAAATATAATTATAAATACTATAATAATTCTAAAATAAATTAAAATTATAAAAATATCATAATTTCTACCCAAAATGACGTCGTATTAAACTCACTGCAGATAACTTATCTGCATGGCAAACAAAACGAATCCATTTTTAATTTCATTAATTATTCTTTGGGAATAAATTAACAGCTTTCTCATTTCAATTATGACTCTTAATATATTAATAAATAATTAAGATCTAACATATTCTATGATAACATAAAAAAGAGACATGAAAGTGTTCATCACAAAAAAAAAGAGAGACATGAAAGAATTTATTCTCCTTTTCTCAGCCTAAAATTCACTAATCCAAACTATAGATTTCACTCAAAATCGCAAAATACTATTTTCTTTTCACTTTTCAAAATCCTTACCTCACTTAAAATTCTTTAATTTGATACCAAAGAAAAAAAAATTCTTTAATTTTTCATGATGATATAACAAAAATATAAAATTTACATGTATTAAAATATATCTCCTTATATTTTCTCTTACTTTTCTTTAATTTGTATAAGGTTATAAATCTAACAATCTACGCTTCGACTAGGGGTGTCAATATAGGTTTTGAGATGATGGTGAACCCGTGACATGACACGAAAATTCATGTTCGGGTTGACCCGCAAAAAAATTCGTATCGTGTTTATGTTGGGAAAAAATGACACGTAAAAAGTTCGTGTCGTGTTCATGTTGACCTGCATTTTTTTAATTATTTTATTTTAATTTTTTATTATTAATATTTTAATTTTTTTTAATTTCGATCGATTTTTTTTAATTTTTTTTGTCAATTACAGTTTTGACCCCTATTTTGCGTGTTATTCATGTCGTGTCACCCGCAAAAATTTCGTGTCGTGTTTGACATGAATAAAAATTTGTGTCGTGATCATGTTTATGTATTCGTATTATGTCAAATCTGTATCGTGTCAAATTTATGTCGTGTCAACCTGTTTTGACACCCCTAACTTCAACAAAGTGTGTGCGTGACTTTTTTTATTAGAATTGTGTTCAAATTAATAATGATTTTTTTTTATTTAAAAAATAGCATTTAAAACCAGCTAAAAAACCACCATATTCAACCCCAAATCCAAAAAAACTTAACCTAAAATCTGATTGACCTTCCATTTAATTGGCAAATATGGAAGAATCGTGACATTCGAAGACAAGATAATTTGGAATGTGTATCGAGCCGTAGGGTTCAGTTTTTGTTAAAATTCAATCAAACCAGTTTTAATTGGTTTGGTTTATAGACTGAACTAATTTTTTTTTTTTTTTTGAAATTGATTCCAAAACTAGTTTACGATTTAAAATCAATTTTAAACCGGCTTGGTCAAACCCATTATTATTAAAACCGATCCAGTTATTGACCCGGTCAAGGCATCGGATCACTAGGTCATTGGCTCAACCAGTGAGTCACTGGTTCAATTACATGACCCGGTAAATATATATAAATTCATAATTTATATTAGAAAAATTATAAATATATTTAAATATATATGTAAAAGTTAATATTATTTTTAAATATTTAAACTTTATTAATAATACATATAAGCTTCTTATTGCAAGAAAAAAAAAATATCATGTTTCAAATGCAATGACTTAGCAAATTATCCATTGAAGACAATAGTAAATGCAATCTGCACATACCATACCACTTCCCAAGAAACCCATTATATTCTGATTTCACACGCTTCGTATTTAAAAAAAAAAAACAACCATGTTTCAAATGCAATGGCTTAGCAAACTTCCCATTTAAGACAATAATAAATGCAATATGTACATATCACTTCCCAAGAAACCCATTATGTTCTCAGTTCAAACGCTTCCTTCTTTTCAAGCGACTCTTTATCTTCTTTTTCTTTTTTTATTGGGTAAGCACTCTTCTTCTTTACCATTGTTTGTCATGGCCTTAAGCATCACCATTGTCCGCTTCGTTGTGCAACGCTTGCCTCCGCCATCTCTACACCAACCAGGATCTTGGCAAGACATCTATAAGCCACGTGGCCTTTTCCTGGTGGATCCCATTGCCGACCAAGTCATCCCTACCATCTCCGGCGACGCTTTGCTTTTTTTCTTTTTCTTTTTCTGTTGTCTATTTTTGACCTGGCGAGTCATCGATTTTAGTAAAATTGGCAGGTTCACTCCGATTCACACCGGGTCACACCTATTTGTTTGGATGTCTGATCCATCACGCTACCCGGACCGGTCACATGACCAGTTTATCGGTTCTCTGTTCGAACCGACCGGTCCAGTGTGGTTCTTATAACATTGGTCAAACCATTCTAGTGGAACAAAGTGAGATATGTTAAGATATATGTATTTACAGAGGGCATAATTATATAATCTCATATCTCACAAATCTCAACCCTCGTTCTGCTTGGTGACGAATGTGGCGGGCCCAGCATTCAGCTGTGGTCATGGTGGAGCTTCACGAAGAGGTAAATCAAGAGGCAACAAAAGGTGCCGATCGCCGATATGTTGAGCAAGTAGTCGATGTTGCCGGACCAGGTGCGGTAGGGGTCGACGCCATCGCTGGAGGATGATGGCGGAGGAAGGTTATCTCCCATGGAGGAAACTCTTCTCCATGTGCTTCTTGGTTGCCCTAAGGTGCTGGGGCTAGAGGTGGCAAAGTGGGCGGCCCGCCCCGCCCCACCCCGCCCCGCCATCAGCCCGCCAAAAAATAAGTCAGCCTGCCCCGCCCTGCTTTTGAAAGTGGGCTGAAAAACTCAGCCCGCCCCGCCCCGTTTGGCGGGTTAGGCGGGTTGGCCCGCCAGCCCGAGCCTATTTTACACTGACCCGCCTCGGCCCGCCTATGCCCGCCATCAACCCGCCAAAAAATGAGCCCGCCCCGCCCCGCTTTTGAGACGAGTTGAAAAACTCAGCCCGCCCCGCCCCGTTTAGTTGGTGGCGCGGGTTGGCCCGCCGAGCCGAGCCCGCTTTGCCACCTCTAGCTGGGGCTATGGTTTGGCACTGGTTCCATGGACAAGCTCCACTGGAGTTTTTCTCCACAACCTTGGAAGACTGGTCTCACCTTAACCTTACCCACTACATAACCAAAGCTTATGGCTTTGAATGGAAAGATATTTTCTTTGTTTCCAGCTGGTTATTCTGGAAATGTACGAATATGGAGGTGCATGATATTAATTTTACTCAGCATGTGTGGCCTAAGGAGCATATTTAAAATTTTGTTGCTGATATCAACCATGGAAAAGCGTAGACAAACACCAAAGATGCTAAGGATCACAAGTAGCAATGCCCAAAAGACGATCGACTTAAACTTAATGTAGATGGCATAATGGTCAAATATACAGATTGTGCAGCTTGCAGTGGTCTGGTCAGGAATGCTGATGGCTGTTGGATTGGTGGTTTCACCCCATATCGTTGGCACTTGTTCACCCAAGGAGGTAGAGCAATGGGTAGTGCTCAAAGGCCTTGAAATAGAATGAAGGTTTGGTGCTGAAAAGATTATTCTTGAGAGCAATTCCATAGAAGCCATATCCCCAATTGTAACAGCCTGTGTTAACCCGGATTGTTAACATACTATCGTATTAAGCCACGCTTAATTAAAATGCGGAATAACTTTTTCTTTAATTCAATTATGACGTCATTAACCTTAGCCAACTTGATTACTTAATCAATTTCATAAAATACTGCCTGTATGTAAATTGCAAGACAACTAACTAAATACCTCATATATAGATATAGTGTGAGTATTTAAAGTCGCAGGACTACAACACATAGCCTGGACCATAAATCCTGATACTTTAATACAACTTTAACTAAGAAGACAATAACAAATCTGAGTGGCATGGACAAACCCCATGCTCACCAAATAAGGCAACAATGCCCAACAACAGTCTTAGCATAATATCATAATCAAAGCGGGAAAACATAAACTGTAGTCAACATCCAGCATGTCAGCATGTCATAATAACATCAACTCAGCTCTAGCCTCCTGCCACATGAGCCCTCAACATTACCTGATCCTGAAATAAGCATCCCCAAACGTGGGGTGAGATCTCTAAACAAGAAATCTCAGTAAGGCAAGGGGTCCTCAAGGATCTTCCACCCCAAGCTCACTTACATGTGCAATATAAGTTCAAAGACAGTATTTACAATATTAGTTCCAAAACTATGCAGTGCAACAGATATTCATGCCATGTGTGTTGATACAATCTACTGGCCAGAGAAATGCAGGAATACGTCTATACCCACATAAGTACAAGGAACACCGCTTGCACCTCACCCACAGCCTCACCATCTTGTATGTACCACATACTCAGGCTTACCGTATAGGTGGACATCACATGCATATCATAAAAGCACATTGCATATAATAGCTCAACAGCATTTCCAAAATATCAAAGCATGTAACAAAGCATGCATAAACCACATCCCCATGGGACATGGTGGAACCATAACATGGCTAAACCGAGGACACGAAAGCTTACCTTGCAAGCAATCAATCCAAGCCAAGAGTCCAACCACTCTCAAGTCCAAACACAGCAGTATCACAATCTATTATGGACCAATAATATCTCATTAATCATGCATCACAAGCATACAACTTAAAGACTACGCCTTTCCTTTACGTTTTACGTCTTAAGGCTCCCAACAAAGCCATAAGCCCTTAATCATATGATTCTGACTTAGTTCAATAATTACAGAAGTTCAACTTCCTTAATCTAGGGTCCACAAACCCCCAATAGCCTACTGTTCACACAACACAGCTACTATTCTTTGAAATCACAGAATATCCGGATATTACAAGGGACATATCCGGATATCACACTGGCCATATCCGGATATACCACATCCGGATATCCAGGTCCCATATCCGGATGTGAATATCCAGATACCATATCCGGATATAGATATCGGGATATCTGTTCGACAAATATCCGGATATCTCACGACAGAATGCAGTTTCTGCATTTCGTGAATATCCAGTCCAAAGGTTCAACTTTTAACACTTTGTACACGTTAAAGCATGCATCTTTAATCTGTTTTAGGTTCATACTCATTATACCTTCTTGTTTACTCATTAAACATGTCAAAGACATCAACTTTAAGCCACAAAACTATGATCAAAGATGAGGAGACTTACCCCAAGCTTGAAACAGCTCAACAATGGTGTTCTTGGAGCTCACAAGTCAGCTCCAAGGTACTGACTATAGGGAGGACGAAAATGAAGTAACAAGGTGAGTTCTTTCTTCACCAAGAAGGCTACTTGAAGCTTCTTCCCCTCAACACCAACTCAGCCTCACACCCTCACCCAAAACAGTCCTCTCAACTCAGAATGAGACCAACAATGTAGTCTCACAGCTAACTCTCACCCTCACCAAGTGTTTAAAATGATGGAACAAGCATCGAAAGTGATAACTTGGCCAAGGAATGAAGAAGAAGAGCAATGGAACAGTAACCACCATTCAGCCACCCAAGGGAGTCACGTAGAGGCTGGAGATTTGTCTAGGGTTTTGTGCAAAATGCACATATATAGCCACTTAAGTCACAACACGCAGTATTAGCCTTAATAACTACGCAAAAGATCTTGATCCCAAATTTTGGAATCAAATCCTACTCATTTTTCTAAGATTTTTCATATTTTTATTTTATTTTTCGGAGCACCATTCCGGTACGCGCTTTTCCATAGCCAGTATCAATACTGGCATCAGATCACATTATTTTGACTTGAAACTCGTTTTATAAGTCCTACATAATATTCTAGTAATTATGTAGTAATTATCATGCACTCTTCGTAATTTTCCGGGATACTTTTCCGGTACGCATTTATACCGGGTAGCAGAACCGGTATCCGCGCTTTTCTTCCGAAAAGCGACTTTCAGCATATTTACTCACTCAATATAATTATTTAAGCCCAATAATAATTATTAAGGTCAATTATGGAATCATTTCCAAATTATCATAATTAATTAACTAATTACCTTAATTAGCGGTGCGAGTTCTTTACATTCACCCCACCTTTTTAAGGATTTTGTCCTCAAAATCAGAAACATATCTGTCTCGAAAGTCGGGATACTGCCGGAGAAGCTCATCCTCTCGCTCCCATGTGCACTCCTCGGGACTACGCCCAGTCCACTGCACCTTGACCATCGGAATAGTCTTGCTTCTAAGCTGTTTCTCGCCTCGATCGAGAATCTTGAGTGGTCCAACGGGAGTCTTTAGGTTCTCCCGAACCTCCACGTCATCCGGTTGCACCATGTGCGAAGGATCTGCTATGTACTTCCGAAGCTGAGACACTTGAAACACGTCGTGGATGTTGGCTAGGTTCGGAGGTAAGGCAAGTCGATAGGCAATGTAACGCCTGGCAACTTGCAAGGATTAACGACTATCCCCACACACTAACACGAGACTTTTCAGCGTGCTTTGTCCTCACTCGCACACTTCCCAGGAAAACTTCCCAGGAGGTCACCCATCCCAGAATTGCTCCAAGTCAAGCACGCTTAACTGTGGAGTTCTTCCGATCCGGGCTACCGAAAAGTAGATGCATCTTGTTAGTATATGTAGTACCAATTAATTCTTATAAGTCATTCCCAACTGTACTGTCCCATACTAGCACAGTCTCTGGAATCCCTCTCTTTCCGGTGTTATTCGATTCATTCATGTACCCCTGTCGCTCGAAGCCTGCCATGAGCCGCTCCTTGTCCGTGCCCTTGCGCACCGGCGATCACTCCCCGCCCTCGTCAGCGCTCGAGATGTTACATGCCCACCAGCTTCCGCCTGGTTCGTCCTCGAACCACACCGTACTGGATGAGAGACCCTGCTCTGATACCACTTGTAACGCCTGGCAACTTGCAAGGATTAACGACTGTCCCCACACACTAACACGAGACTTTTCAGCGTGCTTTGTCCTCACTCGCACACTTCCCAGGAAAACTTCCACGAGGTCACCCATCGCAAAATTGCTCCAAGTCAAGCACGCTTAACTGTGGAGTTCTTCCGATCCGGGCTACCGAAAAGTAGATGCATCTTGTTAGTATAGGTAGTACCAATTAATTCTTATAAGCCATTCCCAATTGTACTGTCCCATACCAGCACAGTCTCTGGAATCCCTCTCTTTCCGGTGTTATTCGATTCATTCATGTACCCCCGTCGCTCGAAGCCTGCCAGGAGCCGCTCCTTGTCCGTGCCCTTGCGCACCGGCGATCACTCCCCGCCCTCGTCAGCGCCCGGGATGTTACAGGCAATAGGTCCTACTCTACCAAGGATCTGGTAGGGCCCAATGAACCGCGGGCTCAACTTCCTCACTCCGAGTGCCCGTCCAACACCGGTGACAGGTGAAAGTCTCACAAACACATGCTCACCCTCACTGAACTCCAGTGGACGATGCTTGACATCATAGTAGCTTTTCTGGCGATTCTGCGCCTACTTCAATTTTTCCCTGATCATTTGGATCTGCTGGGTAGTATATTGGACAAAGTCCAAGCCAAATAGCTCTTTTTCTCCAACCTCAGACCAGCAAGTAGGAGTCCGACACCTCCTACCATACAGCGCCTCGTAGGGTGCCATGCCCAGACTGGCATGAAAACTGTTGTTGTATGAAAATTCTACCAACGGAAGGTACCTATCCCATGCTGAACCCTGCTCCAACGTGCAAGCCCTCAACATGTCCTCCAATGTCTGGATGGTCCGCTCAGTCTGTCCGTCAGTCTGAGGGTGATAGGCGGTACTCAATCTCAGCTGTGTACCAAAAGCCTCCTGCAGCGCCTCCCAGAACCGAGATGTGAACTTCGGGTCCCTATCACTGATGATACTCTCGGGCACCCCGTGAAGCCTCACAATCTCGCGGACATATAGCTTGGCCAACTGCTCTGTAGTGAAGCTCACCTTCACTGGAAGAAAATGGGCAGACTTGGTCAATCTGTCCACAATGACCCAGATAGAGTCACAACCAGCCTGAGTCTTAGACAGTCCCACCACAAATTCCATGGAAATACTCTCCCACTTCCATTGTGGAATCTCAAGAGGTTGAAGTTTACCAGATGGTTTCTGGTGCTCAATCTTAACTTTCTGACAAATAAGGCACTTGGACACGTAGACCGCTATGTCCTTCTTCATGCCCGGCCACCAAAAATTCCTCTTTAAGTCCTGGTACATTTTTGTCGCACCAGGGTGGATAGTAAACTGGCCCTTATGAGCCTCTGCCATAACCTCCTCAGTCAATGGCCCCCGAGGGATTACAACCCTCTTCTGAAATAACATCAAACCATCCTCATTCCAAGACACACCGTCCTGGTTCTTCACATAATCAAGGCACTCTCTTTGCACTTGCGCCTCTTTAATCTTTTCCATCAGCTCATTAATCACTTCTGTTGTTTCCATCTCAAGCAGTGCGCCCCCAAACAAGGAGTTCACTCTCAAGTCTCTGAACTTTTCAATCACCTCATAGTCGCTCATCATCAAACTGGATAAGCTCACAGATTTCCGACTCAAAGCATCGGCTACCACATTGGCCTTGCCAGGATGATACCTTAACTCAAAGTCGTAGTCCTTCAAGAACTCCATCCATCTTCGCTGTCTCATGTTCAACTCCTTCTGGTCAAACAGATATTTCAGACTTTTGTGGTCACTGAATACAGCAAACTTCATGCCAAACAGGTAATGCCTCCAAATCTTGAAAGCAAAGCCAATAGCTGCCAACTCCAAGTCGTGAGTCGGGTAGTTCTCCTCATGAGGTTTCAACTGTCTTGAAGCATAAGCAACCACTTTTCCTTTTTGCATCAACACACAACCTAGCCCTTTACCAGAGGCATCGCAACATAACTCAAACTGCTCCGCAGGACCAGGAAGGACTAACACAAGAGCAGTAGTCAGTCTCTCCTTCAACTCCTGGAAGCACTCCTCACACTCATGTGTCCACACGAAAGGAGTCTCCTTTCGGGTAAGGCGAGTCATCGGTAGCATCATCTTAGAGAATCCCTCTATGAACCTCCTGTAGTACCCTGCTAAACCCAAGAAGCTTCTCACTTCTGTAACCGTCTTGGGCCTCTCCCAATCCATCACGGCCTCAATCTTGTTAGGATCAACTGCAACTCCATCAGCGGAAATCACATGACCCGGAAATTTCACCGCCTTGAGCCAAAACTCACATTTTGACGGCTTAGCATATAGCTTTTTCTCTTTCAACACTTGCAAAACAATCTTCAAGTGCTCAGTATGCTCCTCCTCTGTCTTGGAGTAAATCAAGATGTCGTCAATGAAGACGATCACAAACTGATCCAGGTACGGCTGGAAGATCCTGTTCATGTAGTCCATGAACACTGCGGGTGCATTGGTGAGTCAAAATGGGATCACCAAGTACTCATAATGCCCGTACCTCGAGCGAAACGCTGTCTTTGGGACATCCTCCGGCTTTACCCGTATCTGATGGTAACCGGATCAGAGATCAATCTTGGAATATACGCAAGCACCCCTGAGCTGATCCAGCAAATCATCAATGCGTGGAAGGGGATACTTGTTCTTGATTGTCACCTTGTTCAACTGTCTGTAGTCGGTGCACAATCGCATAGTCCCATCCTTCTTTTTCACAAAAATAACCGATGCTCCCCAAGGAGACACACTCGGCCGAATGAAATCTTTCGCTGAAAGCTCCTTAATATGCTTCTTCAGCTCTGCCAACTCCGGTGGCGACATCCGGTATGGAGCCAATGAAATAGGCCCCACACCAGACAATAAATCTATGGAGAACTCTATCTCCCTCTGCGGTGGAAACTCAGGAATCTCCTCGGGAAACACCTCGAGGAATTCCCTCACCATAGGAATGCTAGTGAGATCCTCCTGTGTACCACTCACTAAACCTCCCAACATAACATAGCCAAATGCCCCTGCTCTCAAGGCCCTCCTCGCCTGCAGGACTGAAATGAACGGTGAGGAGCTGGCTGTGGACACACCCGGAGACATCACCACTCTCTTAGCACAACAATCAATCAATGCACAGTTTCTGGACAGCCAATCCATGCCCAGAATAATCTCTAAGTTGGCCATCGCAATCCTATCAGATCTACCGAGAAGTCACGGCCATCCCACTGAAACGCTACATCGCGATGGACAGTGGAGGTCAAACATTTTTCTCCGGTGGCGGTGGTCACCCGCATCGGTAGAGAAAGCACATCACTGGGCAACTAAAGCCCCACAGCAATAGGGGTAACAACAAAGGAATGCGTTGCCCCGGAATCAAAAAGCACATCAATTGCTGAACCACCAATGGTAACAGTACCTCTGACCAGGTTCGGAGCTCTGCCCGACTGCTGACGATCAAGTGTTTACACACGCCTCGTAGTAGGTGGCACTGCTGGTGCCCCAGTAGGAAACTGACCCTGCACTAACCTGTCGAACTCCCCCTGCTTCCTCTCCTGTGCATCATAAGGGAAGTACTGGCCCAGAAAAAAATACTCGAAGAATGGCCACGCCATCACATGGCCCTGCATCTCGTAGACATGAGAAGTTTTCATCCACCACTCATGGGCATCGCCCTCCAGCAAATAGGTAGCGAACAATAGCTTCTGCGGATCAGTACACTGCATGACCCGGAATATCTTGTCCTGCGCCTGAAGCCATCGCGCCGCAGCAATAGGATCATAAGATTCATTAAAGGTAGGTGGCTTATGCTT
This sequence comes from Gastrolobium villosum, assembly GCA_032173675.1. Taxonomy (NCBI): domain Eukaryota; kingdom Viridiplantae; phylum Streptophyta; class Magnoliopsida; order Fabales; family Fabaceae; genus Gastrolobium; species Gastrolobium villosum. The sequence goes on from JAVKPL010005680.1 coordinate 17,905, forward strand.
ACGGAAAGCATTTAGCCGGCGATCAATCTCATCTCGATCCTCAACAAACACAGGGACGGTCTGCATGGCCCCCGTAAAGCGACTGCCATCACCCAACCGACTCTGACTGTCTTCCTGCAGACTAGGTGGAGGTGGAGGCGGTGGTGGTGGTGGCGGAGGAAACTGATCAACAGCAGGACCAGCCCTCATCTCCTCCAACATGACCCTCATCATGGTCATGTTTGCCAACATGTTCGCCTCGAGAACATCCTCAATGGTCCTCCGGTTTGTCTCACGAACATCTTCCGCGGGTTTCCGGTTCGCCTCGCAATGGCGTCCATCATTGCCAAGTTGGCCAATCTAGTGGCCTCCTGATCGGCTAATCTAGCCGCCTGCGTCTCAGCCAATGCAGCCAGGATAGGATCGGGTTGATCCTCAGCAGTCTCACGAATTCTCCTGGGTTCTACCATAACTCTGCACAAGTTACACAAATTATGAGTTGATCAGGCCCACGCAATGTGATAACATATGTATCATCCTAATAAAAACCCAACGGAGTAAACACACGAGATAGACACACTACAGAACATCCGAAGTTATTGCAATACATACAGGCTTTTCCCTTGAACTATTGCTCTGATACCATAAAATGTAACACCCCGTGTATACCCGGTTTGTTAACATATCATCGTATTAAGCTACGCTTAATTAAAATGCGGAATAACTTTTCTTTAATTCAATTATGACGTCATTAACCTTAGCCAAGTTGATTACTTAATCAATTTCATAAAATATCGTCGGTATGTAAATTGCAAAAGACAACTAACTGAATACATCAATAAATAAATAAAGTGAGTATCTAAAGTCACGGATCAACAACACGTAGTCCGGACAATAATCCTGATACATTATTATAACTTTAAATAAACAAGACATACTCAAGTCTATGTTGCATGGACAAACCCCATGCTCACCAAATAAGGCAACCAAGCCCCATAGCAGTCTCAACAACAACAACATAAAAATAACTGAAGCTATAAGCATAAAAGCAAAAGGTATATCCAGCACCCAACATGTCAGCACATAATGATATGCCTTCAGCATATAGATATTTCAGAGTGAAAAGAATAAGGATTTGACAGTAATTCAGTAATAAAGGTTATTATTTTTAATGAATTATTAACAATCCATGTTCAGACACACTTTCACTGATTTTTCTATATTTTTATAGGTTAAAAGGTGAAGAAATTCAAAATTTGAAAAACAAAGAAGGGAAGACCGCGCGAGAGATCGAACAAGGCGCCAGGGGATCGCACCACTATTGAATTCAGAATTTGAATTCAAAATCTGAATTCAAATCTGATTTAATTTAATATTCCCGTTATACGTTTTTGTAATAAAGTGTAATTTAATTCTTCGGTTATGTAATAAGTGTAATTTAATTCTAACGTTATCAGAGGGATATTTTCGTAATTTGCACGGAAACCCTAATTGGCTGCTATTTGAAGGGGTCCCCTCCACACATTCAGAGAAGGCTACACTCCATTCCTCACAATTCAGATTTCTTCAGAGGAGAATCCGGAGTTCTTCGAGTTCTTCAAAGTTCTTCGTGTTCTTCTAGTTCTTCTTCTTTTTATTTCATTTTATGTTTTCTTTTTCAAGATCAGTCATGGTTGGCTAGATCTACTTTTATTGTGGTAAGGGTCACAACCCTTGATGTGAACCCCTTGTAATTTGGATCAGGTTTATGTTTATTTATCTAATTGCATTTATTTTCCTTTGCTCTTCATCTATAATTCTTTTAGATCTGATCATTCTAATGGGATTGCGAGGGTTAGGGTTCGCAATAGGGATATTGGGATCCTAATTCCTGACAAGAAGGAAAGTAACTGTTCATGTATGCACTAGGGATAGGCTACATGAACCGCAAACGTGAAAGATTCATCGAGTTATACGTTTAACCTAAAAAGGAATTACTAAGGGATTAGGGTTCTAATAGGGTTAATAAGGTTAAGATCACTAAGGGATTAGGGCTTAACCAATCAAATAAAAGATGGTGAATCGTTTGATCAATGGGTAAATCGAATGTAAACGTTGATTCAGATTACAAGGTGGGGATCAGAAAGGTGTTTGTCCTCTTACTGCAATATTTTCTCAATTATTTTTTACATCTTTTATAATTCAATCTTTCTTCATCTCTTTCTTCAGAAAACCCTAAAAATACGCAATTTACTTTTTAATTTACTTTTTGTTTTTAAACCAACAACTATTGATACCCTCTTTTGATCCATTCAACTTAAGGGGACTGGTTATTATAGTACTTGGTCTACAATCCCTGTGGAGACGATACTTACTTATCACTTTTATTACTTGGAACGATCGGTATACTTGCCGAGTTCGCAACAAGTTTTTGGCGCCGTTGCCGGGGATTGTAAATTCCAATATTATAAATAACCGTTGATCTTTGAGCTTGAATATTGTTTTTATTTAATTGTCATTTTAGGGTTTGTCTATCTTAACCTGCATTTGTACAGGTATTACTGATCATCTTCTTTAAGTTTATGCGAGGTAGACTTGCTCCTGAAGATCTTGTGTTTGATCCAGAAATTACAAGAGCTGAAAGGAAATTAAGAAAAGTTGCCAAGCAGATAATTTGGGAAGACCCGATAAGTGAACCTGAGCAAACCACAAAAGATATGGCAAATCATAATAATGATGGAGGAGGTCCCAACAATCAGCCTCCTGCACCAGAGTTGATGGAATCAATTTTGGCTCCTATGTTTACAAGGCCGAATTCTAGTGTTGTCCGGCCTCATATTCAAGCCAACAATTTTGATATCAACCCTTCCCTCATCAACCTGGTGGAAAAGACTCCTTTTGGTGGTGAAGATTATGAAGATCCTCATGACTTCATGGACAGATTTTTAAGAATCTGTGACACCACTAAACATAATGGGGTATCTGATGATGCAATCCGACTCCGATTGTTTCCTTTTGCATTAATAGGGAAGAGTCTTAGGTGGTTGGACCGACAACCCCCTAATAGCATAAGAACATGGGATGAGTTGGCAGCCAAGTTCTTTGCTGAACATTTCTCTCGGGAAAAATACAACAAGTTGGTGAATGAGATCACCAATTTTATTCAACAACCGGGAGAGACCCTTTGTGCAGCATGGACAAGATTCCAAGAATTAATCAGAAAGTGCCCTCAATATGACTTTCCAAATGAAAAGAAAGTCAGAGTCTTTTACAATGGGATGACACCAAACACAAGAATGATTGTTAATGGTGCAGCTGGTGGAACCATTGGAAGAAAGACCGCTGCTGAAACTCTGGAGCTGATTGACTACATGGCACGAAATGAAAATGCCTCAACAGAAGTCCAGTTGACTCAATCAGCTCAATTAAAGAAGGGCATTCTACAATCGGGGAACAATGATGCATTACTAGCTGAGCAAAGAGTGATTTCTCAACAGCTAGCTAGTATGAATGCCAAGCTAGACAAGATGCGAATATCCATAACTCAAGTTAATTCAATTAACTGTGAGTACTGTAAGGAAGAGCATGAATCCAATGAGTGTCCCACACTTATGGGAGCTGATGCATTCCAAGTTAATGGAGTGTGGTATGATCCAAGGCCACCACAAAACACCCAGGGATATCAAAGGAATCAGAATAATGGTCAAGGGAACAATTTCCAAAGAAGAAATCAAGGGGGAGGTTTGGATTATAAATCCAATAACTTCCTACAACCTCCTCCTCTCCCACAGAAAGAGCCATCTGATTTAGAGAAAGCTATGCTACAGCTTTCTAAGACTACAAATGATCATATGGAAAGTACAAGTGCTTTCATGAAGGAAACCAGGGCCTATCACAAGAATCAAGATGCCTCCATTCGGAATTTGGAGACTCAGATAGGCCAGTTGTCCAGGCAATTAGCGGAAAGAACTCAAGGGCAGTTTTCTGGTGATACTGAAGTGAATCCGAAAGAATATTGCAATTCAATAGTCACCAGAAGCGGGGTTGTGATTTCTCCTCAAGACAAGCAAAAATTGGTTCAGCAAAAGAAAGTTGATGAACCATTAATTACGCCAGAATGTGAGAAAGAAGTGGAAATACCTGCCACTAAGAAAGAAGAACCTGCAAGGCAAGAAAAAGAAAAGGCAAAAAAGGAACTTGTTGAAGATCCAAAGAAACCAATGGATTTTTCTCGTTTTGAGCCATATCCAATGAGGCCCAAGCAAGATGAGCAAAAAAGGCAGTTTTCTAAATTTTTAGAAATTTTTAAAAAATTGCAGATTAATATTCCTTTTGCAGAAGCTCTAGAGAAAATGCCCTCATATGCCAAATTCCTGAAGGAGATATTATCTAAGAAGCGGAAGCTCACAGAGGATGAACCTGTCACATTAATAGAGGAGTGTAGTGTAATCCTACAGAAAAACATGCCTCCAAAGTTGAAAGATCCAGGAAGCTTCAGTATTCCATGCACCATTGGCAAGACAACTATAGAGAGAGTCTTATGTGATCTTGGTGCCAGCGTTAATGTGATGCCATTAACCCTGATGAAGAAGCTGGGAATTGATGAAGTCAAGCCAACAAGAATGAATGTTCAACTGGCCGACCGCTCAACAAAGCAAGCACATGGTATTGTTGAAGATGTGCTCGTCAAGGTAGACAAATTTCTAATTCCTGTTGATTTTGTTATTCTTGACATTGATGAAGATGCCAGTGTGCCTATGATCTTCGGGAGGCCATTCCTAGCGACCTCAGGAGCGCTAATCGATGTACCAAAGGGTGAGTTGATAATGCGCGTGGATGGAGAGCAAGCAACATTCAAGGTACTTACAAATGAATCTCCATTGCCTGTCTCTCAACCTCAAAATCAAGTCAATTACATTGCAGCGAAAAAGGTTGAGGAAAGGAGTAAAAAGGAAGTCCATCAGCGGCGTGAAGAAAGCAAACCAAAGGTTAAGATGGAAAAGTACAAGAGTAAGGAGAAACTTGTGGAAATTAAGCTTAAAGTTTCTGAGAAACTTCTTCCTCACCCACATACATATGATCCTGGAAAGGCACATTGGATCAAGAAAAGTGGGTCATCATTGGTAGCGTGCTTCCAACCACCATGAGTGCAAAGAGTCCCCGTCAGGCTCGTGACGTTAAACAAGCGCTCATTGGGAGGCAACCCAATGTGAATTTATTTTCAAAAAAAAAAAAAAAAAAAAAAAAAAAAAAAAAAAAAAAAAAAAAAAAAGAAGAAGAAGAAAAAAGAAAAAAAAAAAGAAAAAAGGAATGGAGATGTCTGGAATCAAATCTGGGAATGGTGGGCTCATGTTTTTCATCCATCTTGTGATTTGATTATTGCTGGGGACAGCAATTTTCTAAATCTGGGAATTGGGCGCACCACATTAGGTACAGAGGAGCCAAACTGAAAAGACCTCTAACAGAAAAAATTTCTGAATCAAGGGAGATTTCTAAACCTATCTGTCTTAATTTCTTTTGTTATTTCTGTTTTGATATTCTCTGAGCAACATACCTGGATTTGTGTTATCTGTGTTAGCTACTCATGCAATAAAATGATTAAATCTTAGAGAGCATATAGGATACTGTGTGAGAAGTCATAATGAATAAATGTATGAGTAATGCATTGAAGAATAAGACTTATTATTGCTCGTTTGATTGAATTCTTTGTTGAGAGTTACAGTTGATATGTGATGATAAAGGGAATTTAGATTCTAGTTTGATTGCACAGCCGTGAGGTTTGAGCCTATACAGTAAATTTTCTTTGTAGAGAGACCTCACTGTGATAATACTCTAGAACTCGATCTGTTTCTCTGTGATGCATGCATGATCTGAAATGATTAAGGCAATTCTTTCTTGTTAACTACTTGGCCAAATAACTGTCCAAAAAAAAAAAAAAATGTATTTCCATTTGCTAGCCCCTTTGAGCCTTGGCCTATTAATTTATTTTTTTAAAAAAAAAATTCAACCATAAGACACTTGACTTCTTTTCCTATTGACATACCTTGAATGAGATTGAAGCACTTATTATAGAAAATTCAAGGAAAAAGTCCATAGAAGTTAAGTGATGGCAAAAACAAAAGCTGAGACCAAAGAGAAAAAGAACAAAATGAAAAGTTGCATAGCAACGGAAAAAGCATGAAAAGGTCAGGAAGAAAGAAGAAAAAGAAAAGTATGAATAGAAAGGGAAAAACTAAGTGAAATTGTGTCTGAGCATGAACAACTAGTAGTGTTTCAATCTCATATACAGTAAAAATTAGCCACTTTCCCAAATATTCATACCTTAGCCTAAGCCAAGTTACAACCTTGCAAAGACCTTTGGATCTAATTGTGCATGTGTTACATATTCCTCATTCTTAGGAACTTGAGAATAGGATCAAGCCTATGGTAGTCTTATTGCACTGATGGATTGAGAGTTTAAACCCAATATACAAGAGTGAAAAGTGGGGACAGCAATATCTAAATCTGGGAATTGTTTGATATGCCTTCAGC
>JAVKPL010005681.1:0-24444 GCA_032173675.1 Gastrolobium villosum
AAAGACAGAGAGAGCAGGAAATAATAGCAAATTATGTGTGTAAATTCAAATTTTGCATTACGGCAATACATATGACACGAAAGTCTGTGAAATAGTGAATTCAGTTGATGGCATCATCTAATTTCCACTGAAGAGGCACTGCTCTTATAAATTACAGATGAGGCGTGTGTCACACCATAATGACCTGAAGAGAAAATTCCAATGTTAGTTAGTTCGCTCCAAAAATAAACATTTAATAAACAAATTATCCACACAAAAAGTACAAGGCTGTGAAACAGTAGATGAGATCAGACAATGGATCATCTATGTTCACAGAACTCTTTAATATTGCTTGAAAGTTCAGATTTTTTTATCTATGTTGTAGTCTATGGCAATTATTGGATCCTATTAGCATTTACTAGCTTCCATTAATAAAAGATTGGGTCGGTATCAATTAGCATTTGTTAGTTTCTATTAATAAAATACTGGTATCAATAGATTGGTATTAATTAGTCCAAATTAGTATCGAATACCTTTTTAGTATTTCAAATCCTTGTATTCAGCTGTTATAAGTCACAATGGCCATAAGGACTAAGCAAGCAATGATGCTTTCCACCATTCTTCTCTCCCTCTCTTTTCTCTCTCCATATTCTTTGTCTTTTCTCTCTGAAATTCTGTCCTTCTACAGTTACCTCTTAAGAACAGGTGCTTTCATCAACTCTTGCCTGTAATCCTCCACCACGTTAGCACCTTTTCTCAAGAGTACAAGGTTCAATTGCAAACAGTACAACAGCCACCGTCGTTGAACAATTTTGCTAGGATTTCCCGACTTTCAAGCCAACCAACTAAAAGCAAAATGTCTCATGGCGTTACTGGACAATCTTGATCAACACTTCTTTGCCACCCTCCGACAGGAGCCACCAACATTACTACCACACGAAATGATCCAGCATCGGGCATTCTTGGTAGCTGTCATGCATTCTTGGTAGTGTTCCACACAAGTCCACACCTTCAAAAAACGCACCAACGCATGGATGTAAACTTTGCCTCGATTATATGGCTTTTCAACATGCAGCACTATTTTTAGTATCATAACAAGCACCCGGAGAATTGAATGTTTTCGATCTCAGTGCATCTCGATGCACCTGTGGCCACATGGTGCCCAAGGTCTAGCGATCGATAACCTCCAACACAATTGGGACGCATTTGTATGATGCACGGCTTCCTCCTATCAAACATCTGACGAATGAGGAAATGCAAGCGCGACATGACACAAGACTATGCTTCAACTACAACAAGAAGTCCGTTGCATGATGCAAAAGCTTCCCTTTTATGCTTGGAAGGTCTTTGTAGTACGAAGGACGACTCGCTAAAGTCCAAGCCTATCAAATTGGATCCACCTAACCCATTCACTAGTCACTTGCTATACTGTCATGATGGGTTATCATGCGAGGTACACAATAAGTCTCGCGGGTGTTAATTCAATTGTAGGCCCTTGCACCCAAGGACTCTAGCATGGGAATATGAGAAAGCATTGGAGGATAATACTCAACTTGAGGACAAGTCGCATCTAGATAGGGGAAAGGGTGTTATGCACCAAGCTCTTTGAATGGTAGCAATTAGCATTAACCAGCTTCCATTAATAAAAGATTGGATTGGTATCAATTAGTATTAATTAGCATTTGTTAGCTTCTATTAATAAAATATTGGTATCAATTAGAACATATTAGTATCAATTACCTTTTTAGTATTTGAAATCCTTATAATCTGCAGCTATATAAGTCACAATGGTTTTATGTAATAGGCAAGAAATTAAGCAATTACCTTTGTCCCATCATTGTCTGTCTCTCTCTTCTTCTGTATCTTTTCTCTTTGGAATTCTGCCATTCTACAATTACCCCTTAACACATATGCTTTCAGATCCTAAACATAAATCCAAGGAAGCAGAAAAAATCTTTGTTAATAATTAATTAGAAGGCATGCTGATAAAATCATGGCTCTAGAAAGTTAAAGACAAGTTAAACATGTCATTGACTAAGTTTTATTGATTTAGACATTTAGTCACAAACAGTTAATAGTAAAGTGACCCTTAAAAGCCGGGAAACCATGGATCTTACTTGTTCTATGACACAGTTACTCATTTTATATTTTGAACACTAAAAGAGTGAACTACTAGCAAAGAAGTGATGAAGATGACTTCGGAACAAGTTGATCATTATCTGACTTTTACCTTTACAAAAAGTAATTTCTGATTATGTATACATAATGTACAGTATATAATATCAGGTAAGTAGGAATTCAGAAGGTACTTTACATAACTTGCCATTTTACATATTTGAGAATGAATTTTACCGATGGCATTATGTTTTCTGTCAATAACATTCAGAAGCAAGAAAATCAAAATGCAATTAAATTTTTTTCCACTAATGAAAAATCATCTTTCTTTCTTTATTGAGAACAAACTTGCCAGTATGGAAAAAAAATAAATTCATCCGAGTTCTTTCCCTCCATTTTCTCTCTGTCAGTTTTGTTTTTAGGCCAGATAGTATAATCTAGCTCTGAACTCGGACAACGACGACACAACATCACATAAAAACATAAAATCAGCAGATGAAGCATGAGGAACCAATAGCAGAGGCGCTAAATTCAGATCTAATTGTTTAACCAACTATCTAGAACTAAAATGATCACATGAACAACGAAATTTATGAAGTAATTGAGTCAAAATCACAAACACCAGGAAAGCAGCAACCAGCAACTATATAACACAAACAGCAACTGAAAATGCAGAAAAACACAAGCCGCGATTCCTATATACAAATCAGCAACAAGAACTAAACAAGTTCGAATTCCGAAATGAAGCATGCAAATGATCCTTGACAATGACAGGTTTCCAAATATAGAGTGTTCAAATCATACAAGAAAACAAACCAGAAAATAAAAAACCAAAAAAAAAAAAGCGCGCACACACACATACAGCGCAACCCCTACATTACTCACTGGTGTGTTTCTTCATGTTCAAAACGTCGACGCTTTGTTGTTCGTAAACAGCAAGCACAGCAATGAGAAACTGAAAAGCGAGAGGGAGTGAAGAGATTGAAGAAGTTGAAGAAGTAAAAAGGCCCACAACAGCATCCTTCAGTTCAGTTTAGTGTCTTTCCGAGCGTTAAGTGTAGTAAGATAATAATTGTTCATTAAAAAATAAAAAGTAAAATAACTCCGTGCGTCGCGTGACACAGTTGCAAAGACGTTATAGTTGGGATCTGACCGTAGCTTAGCTATATTTAAAGATGTGATATGGACCCTAACGGTGATGATTGTGTGAGAGCATGGTATTCCTGTGGATCCTCTAACATGGAATTTTTTCTAATCTTCAGTTTTGTAACGGCGACTTATTTAATAATCAACATATTCTATTATTTTCATGAATTATAAAACTAGAAGACTTTTTTTTTTTTCTTTCCATTCTAGATGTTTCTTTTTGGTGTAACTGACTGCTATTACTGCCCATTTAAGCTTCGACTTCATGCAAGTGTGTTGTAGCCTACAACTTAAATTGAGGACGTTTACCGAAGAAAAATAAAATAAAAAATTTAGGACGGTTTTTTAGAGACAGCTCAGTTTTGTGAAAACGCAATTTGTTGTCATGGCCATTGTATCAACAAGACGAGAGCGTTTTTACTGCCACCGTTGGTGAGACAGTATAATTATGTATTTGGAAGAATACATAATTATAATATTAAATTTATTTAATTTTTTAATGTCGGTCAATAAATATTTGAAGAAAAATATATTTTAATATTATAACTATATATTATACAAAATAATAATAATAGCGTTGCACCTACGTTACACTAAAAATATTGGGAAAGTGACTATTTTGCCATGTTTCGACAAAAAATTTACCAGACTGCCACGTCAATAGTAAATTTTGCCAAAATGCCACGCGACATAATTCGCTACACAGTGTAGCGAATTATGCATGCAAGTAATTCGTTACACAGTGTAGCGAAATATGCCACGTCAGAACCAAAAATGCCACGTGTCAAATTTTCAGAAATTCACTATCTAAGATAGCGAATTATGCCAAAATGTCAAAATTTGAATTTTTGGTTCTGATGTGGCATATTTCGCCATACTGTGTAGCGAATTACTTGCATGCATAATTCGCTACACTGTGTAGTGAATTATGACGCGTGACATTTTGGCAAAATTTACTGTTGGCATAGCAGTCTGATAATTTTTTTATCAAAACGTGGCACTTTGGTCACTCTCTCAAAAATATTTCCCATCAAGAGAGTATACGTGGCATGATGACTTGGCTTCGGCTTATCACTACTAGTTTGTTTAGGATTTCAAGCTCTACGTCGTTAGCACCTAAATCTAAAGGTTTCATTCATCGCAAGACTTAATCTTACATCTTATTGCATGAATTAAAATAACCATGCACTTATACCAAAAAAAAAAAAAAAAAACATGCATCAACCACCTACCCAAAAAAGAAAAAAGATAACCATGCACCACTTACATTATGTTCTTCAAGACACCCATTTTATTCTTAAGAGCGTATTTATGTACTCGTATATTGTCATAATAGATTTATTTTGTAAAAAATGTGGGTTATATAAATCTATTTTTTTTATAACAATATAAATCTAATTTACTAATAGTAAAACATTTAATTACTCAAATGTTTTAAGAATAATATTAGGTTATTGAGTTTTCTCATCGTGTAAATGTTTCATTTTCCATCCGAAATTAATCTCCTTTTTAAATGTGAAAGAAATCATATTTACAAAAATTTATGATCAATTCATTCAGTTTTTTACTTTTTTAAGATAAATTAATTACATTCTTAAAGTATGTGTTTATGGGAAAAACACTTCTCCTCTCAATGGAGAAGTGTCTTCTCATGCCATAGATACTTTGATTTTTGTGTCATAAATTTTATTTTTTTATTTTTTTTAAAGCTAACATACCCCACCTCATTTGTCTATGTGGGAATGGAGCTCTTCTTCTGCTCGCAGAAGAAATATAATCCCGTGTTTATATATGTAAACTAAGTGTCAGATGTACAAATATCCTTATCCTACCAATGTGAAAATCTCGGTTCAAACCCTTGATATTGGGTTAATATATCTTGTTCCTACATAATTTTCATGTATCATAATATGAATATATCTTCCTTTTTTATGTAACAAATCCTCGCATTTATGATTAAAAACATTATCCAAATATTCATTTAACTTTTTGGGTTATTTTTTAATATGCTGTCAAAAAATTTCAGGGTTTGAAGTGAAATGTTGCAAAGTTCATTTTGATTGAAAATGTTATAAAAAAAAAAACGCTCGATACAATAGTTCCAATTAGTGTGGTATTAGATCATTGTCTAAAGAAAGATCTCTATAATGTAATACGGCATGTCATTTATAAGCCAGTGATCTAGGCCAATTCAACCGATTTTTGTAGATATATAGGAATCTTTCTCATTATCGCGATGGATTAAAAAAGACTTTGATTTGAATAAAGTATATATGTTCTGGCTGTCTTGTATTAAAATTTTGACTTGTAAATACTAAAGTACTCTACATGTTTTTTTTGAAAAGATTAGGTTCATAAGACTTATCGGGAAAAATTCTTTACAAAAAATGAAGGAATTATTTCTTTAATCTTTTCAAGAGCTTCTTCCACTCTACAAGAGTTATGGTCGGAGTTGGAATTTGGATATGCTTAATTTGATCAACGATCTAGTCAATTATGAACGAGTGGTTATGATATTTTGTAAATGGGTAAATGGGAATTATCCTTGAATGAAGACAACAACAACAAAAAAATATTTCTATTGGTATTCTTTATCTATAGGATTATGAAATGTTAATAGGTAAGAGTGAAGATTCAGGATTTATAGATCGAGTATTTAGCTTTCTTAAGAGTCTTCTAGTGGAGAAGACACTCAAGTATCAATGTATGCATAGAGAAAGTGATGTGTAATGAAAAATGCAAACACATCTCGGAAGGAATTTTTTCTTGTTTATTGTTTAATTTGATTAAAAGAAATATCTACTCGATATGACTAGTTCTGAATTCGAGTTTCGCGCAACCTATTATTATTAGAGCATGGTTTATATTTACAATTTTTTTGTTTACAAACTATATTATATACTACGGGTAGTATATTCTACTTAAGCACATACTACCCCATAATATATATAGTGGGGTTTTTAAAAATTTGTAAACAAAAAGTTTATAAATATAACCTACTTTTTTACTAATATATCAAAGTTATATTTATAGTGAAGCCATGCATATAAAATGTGGTGAATATAGAAAACTAACTTTTTTTTTTTTTTGGTAAGCTAACTAACTTGTTTTTATCTCTTTTTGAATGCATGAAATGAGGTAACAAAAAAATATTCAAATTGTTAGAAAGAATATCTTTAGGATATCTTTATTAATTAGAATATATTTATGATATCTTTATTATTTGTAAAGATCTATTTTCTTATTTTATTAGGATTTAGGTTAGATCTAGGCTAAGCCCATTAGTAATTTATTTATATATTGTACGCTCCTGAATCAATTCAATATACAGATTTATTCTATGTTCCTCTTGTCTCTTGTTATTTTACATGGTATCTAGAGCCTAACGAGAGGAATCCTGGTCTGTATTTTCTTATTCTTTTTCATAATTTTAATATTGTAGGAGAGAGATATCACCATATGTGAGGGATTGACTTTCTCGTTTGTTCCCTTCCTCTCTTTCTATCTTTGCTTCTCTTTTTCTCCTTCCAAATCTTGTTTATTCCGGCTAGGTTTTCTTCTTCTTTGTTTTTTTGAACAATGACACCAACAATTATGAGTGCGGTGTTTAATAGCAATGGGATTTGCATGAAACAATTTTAATAATTACTAATTCTAACAAGCCACCTTAAAGAAAACATTACGTGAATTTGTCTAAAATTGTGTTGGTGAAGAAATTATGTCTTTCTTTTTTCTAAAGGTAATTTTGGTATTTTTTAATAAATCTAATTCTGTTAATAAAATTTTGAATGAAAAATCAAATTGGGGGGGGGGGGGGGGTGAGTGTAAAAAACATTTAAGTAGGGGGTAAATGATTAAAAATTTCATGGAGGGGGTTAAGTGATTTTGAGGAAAGTTATAGGGTTTTTTTTGAAGTTTTCCCTAATAATATAGAAAGAGAGAAAAAAAATATTGAAATAGATAGTTAACAAATTGTAACCGTTGATTCACCTTTGTATGGTTATGATCTTCCCACATAACCATCTCATATTTTTTTTATCCATTTCCGTCAATTTCAAATTATTCAAGCTTTTGAAAATATAAGAGTGATATTGCTCTTTTGCTTTTAATAGTCTTTTTTTATACCTATTTATTGGTAAAAAATTTATTTGACTTCCTCAGTTATGATTGTGAATCGTGATGAATAGCATAGTGTAAAAATATTATTTATGATGTAATATTATCATATTTTAAGTAAGTTGTTAATAGTGCAATCCTGCCTTTTGCGAAGCATTTAATTGGTCAAATGGTGATCCCTAACAAAAGTTGCATCATGTTTTCAAAGAACACGGATGAGGGTTTTGCAAAAACAATATATGAGACAGAAGCATGTTTAGGAGAGTCAAGAAGTTGGGGAAGTATTTGGGTGGTAACCCTTAGACAAGGGCGTGTGACGGAAGTATATATGTATGTTAATAAGACCATGGAGCGAATGAAAACATGTCTTAATGGTCGGAAATGGCATGTTTGGTGTGATGTATAAGGTATGATAGCATAAACTTATATTATACGTTATGATATTTTCAGTTGTTTGGGGTGATAATCGTATAGTATAAGCTTATACAGCAGAATCTCTTAATACATCAAAACAATGTATAACTTTACCCGGCCTAAGAGGGAAGGATAAGGCCTGATAAGAGGTTAGTGTATTAACATCGTTGTCCAGTGTAATTCTCAAAAATTAATATATTATTTTAATATTAATATATTAAAATAAAAATTAATTTTTCAATATATTAATTTTTAAAATATTGAATATTTTCTTCTGATTAAAACCAAAACACTGATCAATAAATTTTTATAAAAATTAATATCATATGACATTTTTTTTGAAGAATTATATAAATTCTTTATTAAAGGACATTTTTATTAAAAATATTTTTTTATCCTATATAATATTATACGGCGCATTATCAAATACTAGATGATCTTATCTTATACAATATATTATTTTATACAATATCGTGCCAAACGCTGGATAGTATTAAAATTCAATCAGATCTTGTATAATCAGGCCTTATCCTATACTATGCATCAAACGTGCCCTTGTATAATTGGTAGGCATATTAACCTCAGTAGTGTGTTTCATTATCTTGGCCATTCCTACCTAGCAACCAAATACAGAAGTACTCCCTTCCACCTGTTACATTTTGTGATGAAATTGAAGGCCTTCAGCAAAAATTCATTTGGGGCGAGGATAAAATTAGGAGATATTGATAGAATTATAGCATTTACCCTTCCAAGACATCTCTCTCGAACTAGTGGATTGTATTGTGAATGAGAGATGGAACGTTAACTACTTGGAACAATTCCTCGACCAAGATATGTTGGAAGAATGGAAGCTATTAATAGTGTATTCCTACCTCATCGTACTGTGTCTCCTCTTGAAAAGAGCGACTAGGTCCAATAATAACTCCACGGTGAAGGGAATGCATCATGATTTAGGGAAAAAGAATTATCTTTTAAATGGATATAAGTTTGCGTCTTTTTAAGTTATTTACATAAAGTCGGGAGGATTACATTTTGTGTAAATCTAAAAAGTTTTTCTTCTCTCTCCCTAATCACATCACTTACGTGTAAGTAAAAAAAAAAATTTCGGATTTACACAAAGTATGACCGGTCAAACTTTATGTAAGTCACTAAAATAACACAACTTACACCCTTTAAAAGGACACACACCAAACTCTATGATTTATGCAACTTTTTTTTTTCATTTTTTGGTAAACATAGTGTAACTTTTTTTTTTCATTATAAAACACTACAGATTTGACTAAAATAGCATAATTTTATGTTTTTTTTTTTGATAAACATAATTTTATGTTATTTAAGAAGACAAACACTTTTTTTTTACCAAAAAAAAAAGACAAACACTTATTCATTTAATTATATATATAATAACAAATTCTTAAAATAACCTTATAATCTCATAATGTATTTAGTATTTTTGTATTTATTTAAGGGTTTTATAAGAGTTATGTTGTAGGAAGAGTAATTGTGTTATATTATAGAGATTCGTTTTACGTGTCAAATTTTTTTTTTACTGCGGGCCTCACAAGATGTTGTGTGTAGGAAATTTCATAAGGTCATGTTAAATGAGAGATGATAAACACTTTATTTAAATGCTTTTTTTTTTATCTAAAACTATACTTAATTTGTTTATACTATCAAATAAATTTTAAATGAAATATTAAAAATATATCATAAAAAATTTAAAGTTAAAACAAAACATCATTAATTAAAATACCCATAGAAAATGAATCAACAAAGGTTGACAATAATAACCAAACACCCTCCAATCATAGTTATAAACTAACATGAGAAGACGTTTTCGCAATATCAAGGAAGAAAGAAAAAAGAAAGAAAAAACAAAAACATGGCATTGACAAAACAGAGTAATCACAAAGAAAATAAAATAGTAACTGTCACATCCGGAGGAAATATACCAGTGGTAGAAATGCAAAGCGTCCAAACAAAGTTCGCAGTTATTACCAGTGAGCCACTTTCTGCATGTGTAATTGCGAAGAATCTTAGTTCATTTAATGAAGTGATCATATTAAATATGAAACAAGAGTAAGACCGAATATATTCAAATATATGATAAGGAAAAGATAATTGTTAAAACAATCCTTTTAACCCAAAATTTTAAGGTGTTAGGTGAGAGCTTTTTTAATGATTTATATTATATTCTCATAATACTAATTCATTTATATCTAATCGAGTGAGATTTTCTACATAATTATACGATGTATCTATTCCCTTCTTTTAGAATTGTGAACTCAATACTAAGCAAGAAAAAATCATTTAATTATGATTAAAAAAATAAATTATCCTATCGATGCTGTTTTTAAATTTTTACTAGACTATTATAGCCAGCTGCCAGCACACACACCTAATGCGTAACTGTCGTATGGTAAGTTCTCTTGGGTTCATTCTCAACATGTACCTAATTAACTAGTTTTACCACGTAACATTTTTATGAAGTTGTTTACTATAATGGTCATAATTTTCTGATTTTTTTTTTTCAATTTTCCTATCTTATGATTAGGGTTGGCAAAACGGCCAACCCGACCCAACCCACATTCAATTCGAAGAAAACGAGTTGGGTTAGAGTTGACACGAAAAATAAACGAGACAGAACACTCAACCTAACCCGACCCGAGTCGGGTTAGGGTTAACTCGCGAGTTGGCTCGAAAAAATAAAAAATAAAAATTCCATTGATACTATAACTTCTAAATTTTTTTCCTAAATTATTAATTCATTCAATACAAAGACATTATACAGATAAACTATAGAAAATTCCTTTTGAATTTGAACACTGAACTTATTGACAGTTGGCACCCCATTCACACTGTCACACATACTATAAAAATGTCCTTAATGCACAGTTTTTGACTTATTGGCAG
Organism: Gastrolobium villosum; assembly: GCA_032173675.1. NCBI lineage: Eukaryota > Viridiplantae > Streptophyta > Magnoliopsida > Fabales > Fabaceae > Gastrolobium > Gastrolobium villosum. The sequence goes on from JAVKPL010005681.1 coordinate 10,684, forward strand.
CTGCAGAGTATTTCCGTTTGGGTCTTTGGAATTGAGATTTTAAGTTTTAACTTTCCACTTTACCTTTATTAATTTTTATACTTTTATATTAAAAAAAATGATAACTCGCCAACCTGTTTGACTCGTGGGTTGGCTCGATTTTTTTCGAGCTGAAACGAGTCGGGCTGACTCGAATTACTAACTCATTTTTTCCTAACCCAACGCAACTCATTTTAGTCGGGTTATGAGCCAACCTGATGGGTCGGCTCATTTTTGCGAAACCTACTTATGATACTCTAGAATGTCATAAAAAAAATTTATGTTCAAGTGTGTGCGCAACTAACTATATGCATTAGTTGGTTAAATTATTTCAAAATAGCATTAATTTACTTTTAGTTTTTATTATCATTAATAGATTTTTTCTATATTTACTTTAATTATAATATATAGACTCTATATTTTTTTATTTCTGTAATATAGATAATATGAAAAATTAATTTATATTTTATAATTTAAGCTAATATAATAATGAGTTCTCAAATTTATAAGGAAATTAAAAACTTTTGTATAATTGTCGCTGATTACAGGTGTCCGACGGCAAAGGATTAGGGATTTTGAATTTTATTTTAGAAACTAGGAAGTAACTACATATACTTCAAAGAGATTTGGATTGCAATCTTTTAATTCAATAATAAATTAGTACGTGCCGTGCATGAGATAATGTGAAATAGAATTAATGTATTATCAATAATAATTTTTTTAATAATTTTAATTATATAAATTAAAATAATTGATTTTATGAAAAAAGTACTTTACATGTGGCATATGACATATAGGGGTATAAAGGAAGCCAGCCAAGTCAAGCTTTAGCCTAAGTAGATTAAATCTATGTAAAATATTTCAAGTCTGTCTTAATTTGTTAAAATAATATAGTAGGTAAAATTGTAAAATTACTTGTCTCAGGTATAATATTAAGTGTTATCTGATTTAATTAATAAAGGGGCATACAGTGGCGGAGCCAGCCCAACAATTTAGGTGGTGCCAGAAAATTTGACATATTAAATTATTAAAATATTTATCATAATTACATAAATTTATCAGGAAATTATGTACTAAATTATGTACTAAATAATGGTTGAATTCTAGCACAGTGATATAAATTATGTACTAAATAATGGTTGAATTCTAGCACAGTGATCTAAATTATGTACTAAATAATATGATATAACATTGAAAATTCAAATAAACAATTATCATTGATTATATATCAAATAAAAAATTAAAAAATGCACTAACCTTTTCGGTAATCATTTCAAACATAAGAATTTTACTTTTCTCCCACAACATAATAAGTAATGACTCAAACATTGTCCTAAGAATATGAAAACACACAAAGATAATAGTTATATGTATAATAAGCATCGTCCTTCGTCTCCTCTTTCATTTTCTTTATTCCTTAAATTTTCAATATCTCTCGTTAGAGAACATCGCCATTGTTTGCAACAACCATAAGCACGAATGAAAGTTCTTACATTTGGAAATTAAGTTTTTGATTATTCTTTGTCTTTCCAATAACCCAAAACACAATAGTTTAATAGACCTTCATATTTCATAACTATAGACCTGTTATTCATTTGGTTTCATGATTGTTATTTTCAAGGGGTAAGTGTGTATCCTTTTAAAGGACACAAATTGTGTCTTTTTAGTTTTTAACATTTTGTTTTACCCGTAAGACATAATTATAACATAAAAAACTATTTTCATAAAAAGTTATTTGTTCTCTCTCTACACGTCAGCTGAAGTGACTGAGGAAAGAGAGAAAAAAGTAATTTTTATATTATAATTATGTCTTACTAGTAAGATATAGAAATATAGTGTTAAAAATCAAAAGGACACAAGCTTTTATCCTTTAAAAGGACAAATCACTTTCCCTACTTTTAAGGTGTTTATTCGATTTAGTTGAGCCCAAATTTTGAAATAGATCAACTAATTATATTTGTGATTAAGTTTATAAGTTTTTCCTTTTTAAAATAATAGGAATAAGAATAAGTAATATAATTAATTAGAATAAAAACAAAAATATATATATACAAGATAAAAAAATAAAAGAAGGTGAAACACGAAAATAACATAATGTACATGTTCTTTATCATTTGTTTGCATTTTAGATAATTTGTTGTTACTTCGTATTGAACATTTGATTTTCTATTTAGGTGGTGCCAAATTATAATTTGAATCTTGATTAATAATAACTAATTATGTAATATATATATATATATATATATATATATAATAAGTAAAAAAAAAAAACAGGTGTTGTAGCACCTGCTGGCATATATATGGCACTGTCGTTGGGGGCATAGCGGTAAATGACTATTAAGGGAAGTTTTATAAACAAGTAACTGATGACATGTTCGGTTACATTAAAAAAAAAAAGAAATTGGAAGTTTTCTGATAAAAGAGGTCTTCAGAAACAACTGCATCATTATTTGCCCAGAAAAGTTGTATCCAATCCCTGACAAAGAATATACAAGAGCAGAAGAGGGTCAAACTCTGAGAAAAGACATTCTACTATAAAGTTCTTCCGCATTAATGGATAAATGTATGCTTATGTGAAACTCATGAATTCTAAAGGTCTTCTGTCATGTTGTTGATATGAATGTTGTTGATCATGAATAATTGATTAATGCTTACAAAAATCACATCACAACCCAAACTATCAACAAATTTTTTTTTGTAAGCCATGCCGTGAGAAACAACCCCGAAAAAAATTAGTCCACCGGAATGCCTGGGTCAATTTTGTTTAAATTATTAACAATTTAATTATATTATTTTAAATCATAAATAAAATAATGGCAATGATGCAAAATGCTTAATTTCATTAAAAAAAATATTTATAATTTTTTTTTATAATAGATAGGGGCCAAGCCCCAAGAAAACAGAAAACAAAACAAACCATTAAAAGATGGGGTTTACACCTCTCATTTCACTGTAATAACAAAACTCACTACTAGAAAATGTTTTTTTTTCGACGGAAAAATTCCGTCGAAAATGATAAAAATTCCGTCGAAAATGACATTTTCGACGGAATTTTCGACGGAAAAGAAGCCGTCGAATAAGTCTTCGTAGCTAATAAATTTTTCGACGGAATTAGAGATTCCGTCGAAAAAATTCGACGGAAATAATTTGCATCGATTTTTTTCGACGGAAATTAGTTCCGTCATTTTTTTTCGACAGAATAATTTCTGTGGAAAATTTCGACGGAAAAATAAGTCCGTCGAATTTTTGCGACGGAAAATGGATGAAATTTCGTCGAAAAATCTTGTATTAATTTTCGACGGAAAACAATTTCTGTTGAAAATTTTCGACGGAAAATGAATGTAATTCCGTCGAAAAATCTTTTAATATTTTTCGACGGAAAATAAATTCTGTCGAAATTTTTCGACGGAAAATGAATGAAATTCCGTCGAAAAAACTTTTAATATTTTTCGACGGAAAATAAATTCTGTCGAAATTTTTCGACGGAAAATGAATGAAATTCCATCGATAAATCTTTTAATATTTTTCAACGGAAAATAAATTCTGTCGAAATTTTTCGACGGAAAATGAATGAAATTCCGTCGAAAAATCTTTTAATATTTTTCGACGGAAAATAAATTATGTCAAAATTTTTCGACGGAAAATGAATAAAATTCCGTCGAAAAATCTTTTAATAATTTTCGACGGAAAACAAATTCCGTCGAAAATTTTCGACATAAATTCTTTGAATATTTTTATCTCTACAAAATTAATATCAATTTATGTTTCACACCTGATAAACAAATATATGAAAGTAACATATCATAATTATATGATTTTAATATAATTATGATATGTTAAAAATCTCTGTCATATACTAATCAAAATATACTTATATATATAAATGTCCAACACATATACTAATCAATAGGGACATACATATACAAAAGTCCCTATCATATACTAATCAAAAGAGTACTATGTCTAAAAATGTCCAAGACATATGCTAATCAAAAGGGACATACATATACAAAAGTCCCCTGTCATATACAAATCAAAAGAGTCCTATATGTATAAATGTCCAAGATATATACTAATCAAACAGGAACATACATATTCAAAAGTCTCTGTCATATACTAATCAAAATAGTCTATGTGCAATAGTCCCGGTCATATACATCCAACAAAATACAAAAGTCATGCTGGTGGATGACCTGCATGATCGTGGTCATCACCTACGTCCTGAGACGGGGGCTGAGTCTCGTCGTCATCCACAGTATCTAAAAATTCCACAGGAAGCCTTCGCAAAAGGTGATGCCTTTTGAGTAGTACTCTGCATCACCTATAAGAATAGTCTTACTCCAGTCTTATTGAAGGTTAGAGATTCTTGAAAGGTGATGCCTCCATAATATCCTCCTAAAAAAAAAAGTCATAGTAATATATACTGCAGTAACATGTCATAAAACTAATAGCTATTAGAGTGGAACATATTTAGAGACATTTTCACAAAAGCAAGTATTTTATTGTGAAACTTTCAAAAGCGAAACAGGAAAGAGGACATTGATGAACTTAATTAGTGGGCATCCAAGATTGTATAATTGTCATCGCCAGTTGGGGTAAATATTGCAACTTCAAGCATTTTTAATTATGGATATATAAATAAATTGATCTTTATAGTTTAAAAAAGATGGAAAACTATCTATTTCGGCGTGCAAAACACGATCTCCCCATAACAAACCTAGTAAGAAGATGTTAAATTAAAGTGATGCACCGTTAAAAAGGGCTAGAGGGAGACCAAAAGAGAAATGGTGAGATGTTATTACGGAGGGTTTAAGAAACACAGGGCTTTATGAATACGTATTGACATGCTAGAATCCATGGAGCCAACCCCATTCAGTGGGAATAAGGCTTGGCTGTTGTTTTTATTTCTTGTTCTACTTTGCGAAAAATAGAAGGAACAATTACATATCATTAAAAAAATCTTTCTAAATGCTCATAGCACTCCAACTAGTCATGAGATAATTTAAGATTTTTTATAATTTGTAATTAAAGTGATTGAAAATTTCGATATCATAAGAAAAAAAAAGTTGCAACAGTCATAACCGAAGAGTACCTTGTTGCAGCAATAGATTGAGAAGGTGCCTCAGTTCTTACAGTCTTGGATTTAAGCTTCTTAGATAATGCTTCCAGTTGATCTAAGTTCCTCTAAACAATGCACGAAAGTGAAATCAAAGCATCACATACCAATATCCATATTTAAATTAACACTTAATTACTTTTTCTTTTAGCTAGTGACAATTCTCACTGACAGGGAAGTAATTCCTATTCATTTACTTGGTCAAATTGAAGCATTATCTTAAGCATTTACTTGGTCAAATTAACACTTAATTACTTTTTCTTTTAGCTAGTGATAATTCTTCTAACACCCCTTCACTTAATTCATATTTAATTTTTTTTTCTAATATAATATTAATAACAAACAAAAAAACACAGTTAATTAAGATAAAGTTTATTTAAATGATTTTTATTTTTTGAATTGTTTTCGACGGAATCATTTTCCGTCGAAGATTTCATAAAAATTAATTTCTTTTTGATTTTTATTTTTTAAATTATTTTCGACAAAATTCCCTTTTCGTGGAAAATCTTCGACGAAATCATTTTTCCGTCGAAGATTTCATCAAAATTAATTTCTTTTTTCATTTTTTTTTATTTTTTTCCACGGAATTCTTTTCCGTGGAAAATCTTCGACGGAACCATTTTTCCGTCGAAGATTTCATCAAAATTAATTTCTTTTTGAATTTTTTTTAAATTATTTTCGACGGAATTCCATTTCCGTGGAAAATCTTCGACGAAATCATTTTCCGTCGAAGATTTCATAAAAATTAATTTCTTTTTGATTTTTATTTTTTGAATTATTTTCGACGGAATTCCCTTTCCGTGGAAAATCTTCGACGGAATCATTTTTCCGTCGAAGATTTCATCAAAATTAATTTCTTTTTTAATTTTTTTTTAAATTTTCTTCGACGGAATTCTTTTCCGTGGAAAATCTTCGACGGAATCATTTTCCGTCGAAGATTTCATAAAAATTAATTTCTTTTTGATTTTTATTTTTTGAATTGTTTTCGACGGAATTCTCTTTCCGTGGAAAATCTTCGACAGAATCATTTTTCCGTCGAAGATTTCATCAAAATTAATTTCTTTTTTAATTTTTTTTAAAATTTTCTTCGACGGAATTCTTTTCCGTGGAAAATCTTCGACGGAATCATTTTCCGTCGAAGATTTCATAAAAATTAATTTCTTTTTGATTTTTATTTTTTGAATTGTTTTCGACGGAATTCCTTTCCGTGGAAAATCTTCGACCGAACCATTTTTTCGTCGAAGATTTCATCAAAATTAATTTCTTTTTGATTTTTTTTTTACAATTATTTTCGACGGAATTCCATTTCCGTGGAAAATCTTCGACGGAATCATTTTCCGTCGAAGATTTCATGAAAATTAATTTCTTTATGAATTTTTTTGGGGATTATTTTCGACGGAATTCCATTTCCGTGGAAAATCTTCGACGGAATCATTTTCCGTCGAAGATTTCATCAAAATTAATTTCTTTTTGATTTTTATTTTTTGAATTGTTTTCGACGGAATTCTTTTCCGTGGAAAATCTTCGACGGAACCATTTTTCCGTCGAAGATTTCATCAAAATTAATTTCTTTTTGATTTTTTTTTCAATTATTTTCGACGGAATTCCATTTCCGTGGAAAATCTTCGACGGAATCATTTTCCGTCGAAGATTTCATAAAAATTAATTTTTTTTTGATTTTTTTTTTGGGATTATTTTCGACGGAATTCCATTTCCGTGGAAAATCTTCGACGGAATCTTTTTCCGTCGAAGATTTCATCAAAATTAATTTCTTTTTGATTTGTTTTTTGTAATTGTTTTCGACGGAATTCCTTTTCCGTGGAAAATCTTCGACGGAATCATTTTCCGTCGAAGATATCATCAAAATTAATTTCTTTTTGATTTTTTTTTGAATTATTTTCGACGGAATTTCCTTTCCGTGGAAAATCTTCGACGAAATCATTTTTCCGTCGAAGATTTCATAAAAATTAATTTCTTTTTGATTTGTTTTTTGTAATTGTTTTCGACGGAATTTCTTTTTTGTGGAAAATCTTCTACGGAATCATTTTTATGTCGAAAAATTCATAAATTAATTTCTTTTTGATTTGTTTTTTGTAATTGTTTTCGACGGAATTCCTTTTCCGTGGAAAATCTTCTACGGAATCATTTTTCTGTCGAAAAATTCATAAATTAATTTCTTTTTGATTATTTTTTTTTAGATTGTTTTCGACGGAATAATTTTTCTGTGGAAAATCTTTGACGGAATTCCTTTTCCGTGGAAAATCTTCGACGGAATCACAATTCCGTCGAATATTTTTTACGGAACTTCATTTTCGTAAAAAATTATCGACGAATTACATTTTCCGTTGAAATTTCCGTCTTTAATTTTGACGGAATATTTTCCGTCGAAAATTTCCGTCGAAAATTTGCACTTTTCTAGTAGTGACTTCTCCAACTCTCACATCGATTCTTGTGCTCAGTCTTATTTTATTTTATTTTTCAAAAAAACACATGGGACCAACAACATCTGTGTCTATCACATAAGATGGCTATTCTTTGAAAGGAGAAGTTGTTTTCCCTTAAAAGATAGACAAGAAAAGTACTCAAATTAGCTAGGTTCAACATCTATGCAATGAGATGTTCCTTGGAGATCTAAATTAAGAAAGGAATCAAATCGGTAGGCATAATCCGATAGTACTGTAGACCAAATAAACTCTGAATGAAAGACTTAGTAAGATGGAAAATCATGATGACAACAGAAGCCAAAAAATAAAGACAATTAATTATTTAATTCATCATCAAAAGGTTTTAAACATTATTACAAGATTCAGTTTTTGTTGAATTTTTTGTTTCATCCACCACACCAAAAGATTAAAATTGCAATTTGCAAGCCTTATTCAAGGATAAGCAATTTGATACCAAAACTTGGCGGAGGAGGGAAAAGCACAGGCGGAGATGGAATTTAGGATTAAGATAAAAATATTTATTAAGTGAGAAAAGGAAAGATTAGAATGAATTAGAAAAGTTAAAAAAATCATAAGATATTATTTTTAAAAAAATAAAAAGATATAATTTTATTTAAAGTAATAAAATATTATTTATTAAAAAAATAAAGACCACACTTAGAGTTTTAGAGGTCATATCTTCTAAAATAGGCTTGTATTTGATTTTTAAAGAAGTATTTTAAAACTGCTCAAGCCTGTATTATTTTTTAAATGATCAGTCGGTACAAGCCAATATAAAAATAAGCGAGGCTATAGCTTATAGGCCTTTGACAAGCTACCTAACTTATTTATGGGAAAATATTTTCTTATCTTGCATGAGAATTGAATTCTTATGTTGGGTCTCTTCGATTTACGTGCAAAAATTTTCTTTTCTTTTTCTCTTTTTAATAAATGTGGGACCCACCACTAGTTGAGTCACAACATGAAAATTGAATTTTTATGTAACATGAGAAAATCAAACCCCCTCATATATACTCTAAATGACATCATATTTGTAAATAAGTTTTGTACTTATATGGTCCACCGAAAACAATTTTTTATTTTTATTTTTATGGCTAATTAACCCTTTAGCCATTGTTTTTAAGAAAAAAATTATCATTTTACCTCTCTTCTAAATCTATACCGTCAAATAATTATTATGAAACAGCGAAAGTGACTTCAATTTTGCATGATGCTGATCCATGGTTATTATTTGCTTAATTTTGTGGGAATGTATATTAGAAAAAATAGTCATATTATTTGATTTTTTTGTTGTAAATAATATTATTTGATTATAACTATTTATTAATGATGAGATACGAGAGAAAATAATATATAATTTTTTAAATGAAAAGTTACATGATTGTTAAAATTCGATTTATTATTACGATTTTATGTTTTTATGAATTTTTTTATCAAAATAATTTTACCAATATTTCAAATGCTTGTATATTTTTATGATTTTTTTATATTATAATTTCACGTTTTATGATTTTTTTAGTCCACTTTCAACTTTACTTAAAATCTTAATTCTAACAACTTTGAATAATTATGATCAAATAAGTTCAAATCCTAATTTTTAATTTTGTGGATTGCGTGTAGATGACCTCAATTCTTCGAGGGTAATAAATTTCTTTGCATGAAGATGACTTACCGTATTTATTGTCCTATTACTTGAAAAAGGACACTACTCCAAAATCACATCGAAGTCATTATCGTCCATTAAAATATTTTATTCTGAATCACTAGATCAGACAAATTCCAATATCATCCCAAGTATCTTAAGAGATCCGGTTCCCTAAAACCAAATAATTTGTTGCCACACTTTCTTGAGACTAACCATCAGTTATGGTAAGGTTTTTTTTTTTTTTTTAAGGTATCCTCAGCGGACCGTCGAAGATTAATCTTATTGAGATAGGAGATCATATTAAGTGGATAAATTTCTCCCAACAAAATATTTTTCATACAGATGACCAGGGTTCGAACTCCTGTCAGCATGCTGTGAAGAAATTATACCAGGTCAAATTTTTGGCTTAAATAAGTTAGTTTTATGTACAAATTTTTTTTTTTGGCCTGATTTGTTAATGTATATAAATCGAAATTATCAGTATGAAATTACTTATATTTTAAATATAAAAGTCTTGGGTAGGTTTATTAATCTGTATAAGTCTATTAAACATTCAATAATTAAAAAAAATAACTAAAATGATATTATTTCATTATTCAAAATAATAATTTTATTTACTTTATTTAAAATAAATAATATGATATAAGCCGACCTGTAGACTTAAAGGCCCAAAATGTATAAAAAAAAATCTATGACTTGCTTTCTAAATAGTTTTTTTTTAAAGCCTAAATCTGTTCTGCTTAACTATTTGTAATAGGTCAAATCTATTATAGGCTATACCATAGATTTCAATATATGCCGACCTAACCTATTTACACTCCTACTCACAAGTTTTGGAATGTGCTGGATATAATTATCTCTTTATTAATATTATTTTAATCAAGATATACTATATAAATCATGCGTCCGAGAATATCTGTTATTGAACCATGTCCAAATCGTAAAAGTCATCAATAATAACTCCGTTGTACTATTTAAAAAGAGACCGAGGTCACGTACTTGCAACTATAATTAAGTTAATTTGGCCGCGAACGCACTGTTAAGTCTTAATTAAATAAAGGTTCAAAGTATCCACCAAATAAAAAAAAATAAAGGTTCAAAGCAACAAATAGAAACACCAATTTACATGACTAAAAGATGATCAAATTTTTAAAAGAACAAAACGAAACCAGATAGGAAAATATTAAATGTAAATCGTACCGTCTTTCTACCAAATTTAAGTATATATACAAGCCATGTGCAAGTGCGACACGCATCATTATTGTTGAGCAATAATATATATATAAAGCAAAGATATGCAAATGTAAGTCTGGAAATTAGGCAATTAAGAATGTGCTTTATATACATGTACACTAAAACTAGAAACCCAAATTACAGTTATCCAAAAAAGAAACCCAAATTACAAAACTATATATATAGCCAGGAAAGCCTTTGTTGGCAGCACCAAATAGTTGCCGTAGTAGTTACGAAGGGATCGTAATGAAAAATTTCAGCACAAAGATAATCTCCAGCATCACTATTTATTTAACTTCAACAGAATATATAGTATACATAAAATCAAATAAGAGATTTTAGAGTAAATTCTATTTATAGAAATTGTGTAAATTAAAATAAAAGAAATGAAACAACATCATTTAATATTAAATAACTATATATAAACTTTATGTAATACATAATCATTTTTATGATTTATAATTATTTAACTACACACCATCATGTGATTAATTTTATATTACGCAATTTTTGCGTTAATAATAATAAAAGAAAAAAACCCTTTTGAGCAAGCTTCATTTATGCCATTATAACTGGAGATTCTTTACCGCACGAGTCACCCTTGTTTGTTATCTTTTCCATCACCGGCCTGAGATCCCTGGGGTGAACATTCACCCTCAGCCCGTACTTCATGAACAGTGTCAGCGACATCTTCTGCTCCACACGGTGTCCAGGCGCCACCGTGAGGCGGTGGCGGAGCAGCACCGCGGCGGCGATGGACTTCATCTGCAGATAGGCCAAGTCCTTCCCCAAGCAAATCCTGGGTCCCGCATTGAACGCAACAAACTTGTAAGAATCTTGCAGCTGAATCCTGTCGCCGTCGGCGGAGAGCCACCGCTCCGGCTTGAACTCAAGGCAGTCCTCGCCCCAAATGAACTTCATCCTCCCGACCGAGTAAATGGAATACGTCACGGACGAACCCGCCGGAACGAAAGTCCCGCTTGGCAAAACGTCGTCGTTCACCACATGCTTGGAGTCCTCCGGCACCGACGGGTAAAGCCGAAGCGTCTCCGACAGCGCCGCCCTGAGGTACACCAAGCGGTCAACCTCATCGAAAACAAGAGGCTCCTCCATCCACTTAGAGACATCTTCGCCACGTGTCTCCTTGAGAACGGTGCAGAGCTCGATCAGGATTTTTTCCTCCACACTAGGGTTTTGGGTGCAGAGCCAGAAGAACCAGCTGAGCGCAACTGATGACGTGTCCCGTCCAGCGAGTATGAAGTTGAGTGCCACGTGTTGGAGGAACTCGTCCGAGTAGGATTCTTTTTTCTTCATGAATCGTGAGAGCAAGTCGTCGTGGAGGGACCCACTGCCAGTCTGTTGTTTGTTCTGCAATTCAAGTTTTCGGTCGTTGATGATTTTGGAGAGGTAGTGGTCGATGTGTTCGAGGCTTTGGCATAGGCTCACTTCCATTCCAAGCCCAAGCCACTTCTTTACTTTCCACACGATTTCGGGCAAAATGAAACGCTGTAGTGTGGCTTCGGTGGCGCGGTCGAAAGAAACGGCGAAGCCGTTCTCGGGAAGACCCACGGCGAGAGTCTGTGGGTCCTTACCGAAAGCCAAGCCGCATATGTTGTCGAAAGTGAGCCGAAGCAGGAGGTCTTGTAGATCGACTGGCTTATTTTCTTCCTGAGCCGCGGCTAATATTGGACAGAACCTGTGCTTGATGGCTCGGCTCACCCAGCGCGCCATGGCTTGGCGCAGGGTGCGTGTGGTGAATTCCAGTGCGGCTGTCTTGCGCTGGAACAGCCACGTGTCTCCGTCTGAGTTGAAGATTCCTTCTCCGAGCAAGTCGTGAAACACGGCCTGCCACGTGGGGCCTTTTGGGTAATTATCAAAGCGGAGCTTGAGGATGTGCTCGAGATTCTTGGGGTCGCACGTGACGGTCACGAGACATTCTTTCCTGGCGAGGAAGGGTATGGCGCAGATGCAGGTTTGGTACGTGCCGCCACACGCGCGGAGGTTGTCAGCGATCCAGTCGTGCATGCGATTAGCGTGCTGGATGAGACCCGGGAGGCTACCCAATAGGGGCCAGACACGTGGACCTTTGAGTGAACGAGTGATGATTGAGAACCATATTAAATAGGCTGCTATTGCTGCTAGCAACATTAAAGCCGTCGACGTATCCATGTGCTCGAAGGACCCAAATGCACCTTTATTAGTTGCACCTTCCAACACCGGAAAATTAACTCCTCTTCTCACCCTCTTTCACCGCAGAGGCCTGCCAAGGAAAATGGAGTATAAAGTTGAATGTAGCAGCTTTAAAGTTGAAAAATTGCTCATTAAAACAGTAAAATCAACACGGAGCATACACAGAATAAAATAAATAAATAAATAAAACACTGACCAAATAATGAAGTGTGTTAAAATAAAAGCAAAAAAATAGCGCCCCTGCCAGTCGATAAATAAACAAAATGTGGATATGATTCTGATGAATGAGATCTGTTTGCATGCAAACAATGTGTGATGAAACTTAAAAGGTAGAACTGTAGAAGAAGCAATGCAAGAGGAAGAAAACAAGCAAATAATTTATTATGAAGAGATAAGGTACGTACTATGAGAGAGAGAGAGAGAGAGGGGAGTAACGAACCTTGTGAGTTGTATGTGAGGGGAAGCTAAGAGAGAAAATAAAGTGATTTATAGAAGAAAAATGGTGAAACAGAAAGTGGGACAATTAAGAAGGAGTAAAGATGGTGGGTGTTGTTGAAATTTTCAATGATTTTAAGTTTCATTTTCTTCTTTCGTAAGTTGATTACTAAGTTTCGAATCCACCCTCTTTAATGCCCGCGGAGGTCGTTGGGTGTAATAAGGTAAATTGAAACACACCCGCATCCTTAATGCGAAGGTGTGTATAGAATTTTAAACACTAACTAGTCAGGTACGAATTCTTTTAAATAAATGTGTGTGATAATGAAATCTTTATTTAATAAATAAACATTTAATGTATACTCAAATTGACTTATTTTACATTGAGAAAAAATTACAATCGAAATACTTTCAAAATAAGATTTGATTAAAAGTATTAAATATATTTCTCATTGTAAAGAGACTAACTTTTAAGACTTCATAATTATATTATTTGATCTTTTTAAGTTGTTCGGTATTGTATGAATATACTTTTTAACTCTACATTCATAATTTAAATGAAAAGCCATTATATTTATTTTGACATATTGATTGATTTTTTTTGCATAATGTAACAAATTTTTACAATAGATAGACAGATAATAATAATTCGGAAAAAAAGGAACGTAATCATCATATAT
>JAVKPL010005682.1:0-24760 GCA_032173675.1 Gastrolobium villosum
TGAGTTAGTATTGCTCTTCACCACTTCCGCTAACCCAGAGTATGTTCCCCATAACCTTAATTTTTTTGATTTATGCTTCACACCTTATTTTTGTTCTTGTTCCCCTTTGTTGAACCTGATTCTCTCTGTCAGGGCTTTTCTTTGTTTTATTTATTTACTTATTTTTTTTTTAATTTATTTACTATTTTTATCTTTTATTGTTTCTGGTTTATAATATTATTTTTATTTTGTTCGGGATTCGGATTCATGAAAAGGTTTTTTATTTTTTTAATTTTTTATATATTTATATTTATATTTATTTTTCTTTTCTATTTTTTTTTTTTTTTTCTATTTTATATAAGTAAAGCACTCCCTGATTTTTGAAATTTTTGCATGCACCTGTTTATTATTTTTTTTAGATATTTCTAAGTGGTGAACCGGTTACATTGCTTTCACTGTTATGTATTCGTTCTTCGTCTGTTATAAACATTTTCAGTAATTTTTTTTTATTCTGTTAAATTTTATTATTTATATATTTTAAAAATTATGGATAATAATTTATTTTATTTTATTTATTTAATTTATTATTGCTGATTCGTTATACTTTAATGAATGCTTGGAGTTACTAACAACTTATTCTTATCTCGAATTGTTACTGAATCATACTCAGTAACAATGCCACCAAAGACCTTCAACGGTGGGCAGAAAACTAGAGCTCTCCGTGAAAAAAAGAATAAAAAAAAGGCAGCGGCCGAACCATCCTCCCCTCAAGAACCGCCTGTTCCAGAAAGAGTGTTACAAAGACTCAAGGAGCTAGAAGCGGGCAAACTGCGCATTCACTACGAACGCGGATTCGACCTCACTGAAGATGGGGGATATATGGAATTGTTTGTATGGCAACATGTGGGACCCTGGAAATGGGAAATATTTGCTAGTCACCCAAATATTCAAGTACCTGTCCGGTTAGTTCACGAATTCGTGGCTAACTTCCCAGATGAGAAAGACCCTCAACAAGTCCTCGTTCGAGGGACGCTGGTGGACATCTCCCCAGCCAAAATTAAAGAGATTTATGATCTCAAGGACGGGGATTATAACTGGTATTTGAAGTTTCTCACAGACCGAACTCTACCCAACGTTCACTCAATAATGGCGAAGGTCCTAACGTGAAATCCCAACACAAAATGGGATTCTGAGACAATGTTCACCAATGAGCTCACCAAAGAAGCTCAGGTATGGGCCAAATTTGTGAGGCACCGAATATTCCCGAAGTTGCACATGAACCACTTGACAACAAGAGTTGGTGTGGTGGTCTACTGCATACTGCAAGGATTGCCATTTTACCCCGAGAGACTTATCCACCAAGAGCTGTGTGCAAATTCTAAGAAAACCACAGGAGCATTTTATTTCCCATGTCTGGTAAAGCTATTATGTGATGACGCTGGAGTCCCACCTTCTTCTGAAGACAGTGAAATGGTCCCACTCCCTAAATCACCAATAAATGAAGTCTGCCTAAAAAGGATAGCTGAGTCTAGCCTGCGTAAAAAAGAAAACCATCTTCTACTCAGCCTCCTCAACGACCAGGAAAGGGCCATGTCTCAGAGAATCAGCCTCCTCCACGAGCAGCAAAGGGTCAGGTCTCAGAGATGAAAGATCAAATCATGGAATTGCAGCAATGTGTAAAGGGGTTGATTACATATATCAAAACCTCTAGACGTTGCTGTAAGAAATCTTATCAAGAAACCTTCCCCCAGGATGAGTTTCCTGAAATCCTGCCCATCTATTACAACAAATTGGTGTTGAGGGGACGTCACGAGCTGCTGAGCAGGGGTCTGATGATGACGTGGTCGATGTAGATGATACTTTTTCGGAGATCTGATATTCAGTTATTGGTACCCAGATTAAATGAATAAGAAGGGAGCAGTCTGGACCGTTGGATTGGAGGAGATGAAAGGCTGTGATGAAAGGACAAGAAGATGGAAGTTCTGAAAAAGAAAAGAAGAATATAAAAACAAAAAAAGGATGCAGATTTCATATATAGCTTTTAGAATTTACTTTTCTGAAAAAAGAGACAAAAAAAGTTCCGTTCGTGTTTGTCTTTCTGTTTTCTTTTCTCTTTCTTTCGTTCGAATCTTCTCTGCTCTAGAGAGATCGTTTTCGTTTTCGTTCCTTTTTGGTGTGGATCTATCGTTCGCGTGCTTGCTGTTCGTTTATCTTCTTCGATCTTGGAGGGCCTTGACAACGCATCTACAAGGAAGAAGGGTCGCGGATCTGCTTGCATATCGGTAGATTTCTTTAGAGTCTTTACTGTAGATCGAGTTAGGGTTCTTTCATGTTTGAAGAATCCTTTTATTTTCTGAAATACTTGGTATCTTTGCTTTTATTTTTCGGATATTATAGTGTTTCAGATATGGGTTTCTAATTCTTTTCTTTTCTGGGTATGTTTGAATGATTGGAAGCATGTTTCTTAGCTAGTTCTTTGTTATTGCTGCGGTTTCTCATTCGATCGTTTCTTTTAATTCCTCAACTCAAGAGATTCATGGGAATGAACCTTGGGTTCTTCAACAGAAGCAATTTGGGAAATGCGTTTCTGTTAAGGATCGATTGAACCCCTTTAGATTAGGGATAATCAAGGGTGTTTTCTGATAATTTCTGTTAAAGATTCAAGATCCTTTGGAAAAAGATGATCTTGAATGTTAGGGTTGATTCTGGGAAGCTTCGACCTAATTAGTTTTAGTGATTCGGAATTTGGGATAAACTCGCTGTAGCTTTGAATGAAATTGCAGGAATGCAATATCTTTTGTGTAATCCATGATTTTTACATATTCAGAAGCCTTTTTCATCGTTAAAAATTTCTCACTGTTAGATCATATTTTAATGTTTTGATTCGAATATAATAAAGATCCCTTTTAACCATAAACAAAATAAAACCAATTAAAGGATTATTAACTCAGATTAATAGAAGGAAAAATAATTCAACCTGTTCCCTGAGAACGATAACTCTTTTCTTTGGAAAATATACCTCTCAACAGCTGCCTCCGATTTGAATTGGCGTGGCTGAGCTGTAGTGACGTGGGATCATCAATGCTTTGTCTTGTTTGGATCGCGGCCACAATCTGGTTTGGATCTCAGCATCGATCCTGATGACTGCTGTGGTCACGATTTTGATCTCGGTTTCCTCATGCTCGTTGAGATTGGCTTTCATATCTCGGATTATGAACTCAGGTCCGTCGTGAGTTGTTGATGAGCTTCATATTTGTCCTTTGATCTCAGTTTCCTCATGCTTGTTGATGAACTTTCACCATTATTGGGTGGGAATCGAAGTTTATCGTTTCCCACAGACGGCGCCAATGTTCTGTCCTGTGGACAGAGATGTCCAGCCCGATAGACTGGTGTGTTACTCTCGGATCTAGTGCCCTCTCTAAGGTATCTATGGAGAAGATACCCTTGAGTTGAGCGGATCAATGTGCACAGAATACTATAACGGCGCAAGCCAAAGGGGTGTGTGCACAGTGATAGTATAGTAGTAAGAGAGAAAAGTGTGTTTACCTTTAGGGTTTACCTGGTATTTATAGGGGTTACCTGTGGGTAGTGCAGATGAGCCTTAGGTGTTTCTGACTCAGATCTCGGCCTATCTGCTGAGCTGTCACCGTGTTGTCGGATAAGTATCCTCGATGGATATCTGTCTTGAGTCAATGCTGACTCAGATATTGGGTTGTCCTTTGTTGGGCTTGCTTCTTAATAGGCCCATTATACGGGTCCATAACATGGGTCAAAATGGGTTACTTAATTACATTGAGAAAGAAAAAAGATACTTAAAGATGGGAGGAGTTTGGGATCAGAGTGATCATGTCAGCTGCAAATATATTACACTTCAGCCTCTTAATTTTATGTGTCAAGGTTGAGAATTCCTTATATTGCGCTGAGAGGAACCTATGGATCCTCTTCTTCCATCGATCATCGTCTGCACAGTCTTCCCTATGGAGATCAAAGGAGATCTTTTGATCGATGCCGTTGAGATATATAAAACCATTAATATAGCTCATCTAACAGCTTAAACTTTTGGGTTGAATTGGTTCTTTACAGATGCAAGTTCTGCATAGTTGAGTAAGTTTGTCTTTCATTAATTTTGTAATGTATATATATGCAATGACATGTCCTTTTTCCCTACTTTCTAATGTATTGTGATTAGTTCGATGGCGTGGGGGATTTACTTGGAATATGCTAGCTGCTGTCCTTAATGAAAGGAGCTAACATTGGTTTCATTTTTGTTAAATTTCTCATATCTGTTAATGGGAGATTAATGGGGGTATAATAATGGTATAGGGGAGGGAGATTATTTACTTGGATTTGTGTGATTAATGTAAGTGGGGTTGGTTTGGGTCATATGTTCAACTTTGTGATTCCTCTCATCTATTGATGATTCTAAGTAAGAAACTTTGGTCCAGGTAAGGAATATTGCTATTAATTTATTATTTATTTACTTTAGACAATCCACGTTAAAGAGAACTGCAAAGCATCCTCAAATGGTATATGAATTGTACGTTAAAAACTGTTGCGCGCAATAGGAATTTAAGCAGGATTCAGACTCATATGTTGTCGTTTAGTGACAGGGGACAATTCGTCCGTAGCATTTCAGGTGTATAGAACCAAGTAATAGCTAGGTGAGAAATTAACATTTCACACAAGAAATTCTCCCCTTACTCGTTTTGTTAGCATGACTTCCACTTATTGGAGAGGTAGGACATATGTACTTCATCACTAGATTTTTTAAAAAAAATTTAAAAAGTTAATTGACATGTTAGTTTACTACTTTTACGCTTAAACAGATGAGTTTTTTTTAATCCTTTTATCTTATTTAATAACTACTTTTTAAATATTATTAAATTAGACTTTATTATAATTCTTTGGGTAATTGACCAAAATGTCACTGTTCACTAACTTTTTTACTTAAATGCCACACGAACAATCTTATTTAATCTGCCACTTTAATACCATTGCATGTTGACACAGACAAACTCGATTTGCTGACGTGTCACATTTTTAGTGGATAACAAGTATCAAATTTAAAAAATAAAATAAAAAATGGAGGTCGCCTACCATGTAGGCGAACTTAATACAAAGCAGAGGTCGCCTGTGTCAGAAGCGAACTCTGACACCACAAGCTTCCTGACACATCATCATGCATAGTTCGTCTGTGTCAGAAGCGACCTTGACTGCGTGACAGTTTGGAAAAATAGTTCAAGAGCATGGCATTTAGGTAAATTTGTGTGGGAACAGTGGCACAATGGTCACTATTCCTAATTCTTTCTAGTTCTGTACACTGCTTTGCAGATGTGTTGCTAACATTTTCAAGGTTTCATTTTGTTTACATTTCTTCAACACGATGTGCACCCACTTAATGCTCTTCTACTGTACTTCTTTTCTTTCAGTTTTTAAAGAAATAATGTTGTTTATGCACTTTCATGTACACTTTATCTTATATTCGTGCAGCTTTAATTATCCAATTATAGTTAATTTTATTTCATTTTCTATATACCGATATTCTTATTTTATCAGCTTATATAATTACACATATTGGGAGTGGTGTGTTTAGTGTTAATGTGCAGCATACATTATTCTTTGAGTGTACACGAATAATGGCTACCTAGAATCTTTGCCTCTATGCATTATCCACCACCCTAACCACTTCACAAGTTTAGTCTTGCGTTAAATTTTACGTTTTTCATTTTTGGACTTAATTATTCTCCATTTAATTTAGGACTGAAGTTTACACTTGCATGTTGACAGTACTATAAACTACGGACATGAGGGTGGATGTCGCGTATAGTTGTCGATACGCGCACCATAGGCACAGTAACATACAATAACTTTTCAAAAGCTAGACAAGTTTTTACTTTAATTGTCACTTTCAGATTCAAGTTTTACGTTGTTCGAAATAGGATTCTTTTATGTATAGAACTAGTTCCTTTCAAAATGTAAGGAGTGTAGTGTCATTATGTATCATTCCTTTAAGTAATGCACTAAATGGTACATTGTATGTGCTAGTGAGCCCACTAACGATCTTGCATAAACTTATGACCTTTTACATAATTTAGTTTAATTTTAACATTGTTCATGATAAGTAGGTACGGTAACAATTTTTTCATTTTTTAAAAAATAACAACAAATTAAAGTGTCTTCATTTTTAATGAATGAATGTTTTTTATATAAATATACACCAATAAATGTGTAATACAATTTTTTAACATATTTATAAACTTTATTTTCTTTTGTTTGTATTTTTAAAAATTCTAATAGTAAAAATTTTTGAATAAGTCAATTGAAACTGCTTAATGGACAAAGTTGTGAACATGAAATGTGAGTTCCTGGCTTCAAATCTGCAAATACACTTCGTTTTCTTTTACCCTGGTCTCCTTTCTTATGGGAGCTTTCCCACGATCCACCTTTATATTGTATATTTCTTATTGTCAAAAAAACTTGGGATACACCATCCCAAAAGCTAGCTCAAAGGGTAGGAGTGCAAGGCCTTATAAACTCTACATTAGTTGTTCATACAACCGATGTGAACTATATATCTCAACACGCCCCCTCACAAAGAGTCCACTCGGACTGAAGGGTGGACAACATACAAGACAACCTACATGTGGAAATTCCACTACAAAGAAAGTGGAAAGTGGGAGGCGGTGAGATTTCGAAATACCATGTCAAAGAATCTTGGGATACACCATCCAAAAGATAGCTCAAGAGGTGAGAGTGCCCAAGACCTTATATACTCCACATTAATTGCCCATACAACCAATGTGAGACTATATATCTCAAGATTTATATAAGAATATTTTTTTAATATATACATAGAGATAAATATTATATTTACAAACTATACTATGTAGTATGGGTAGTACATACCACTTGAGCATGTACTACTGATCGTAGTGCATAGTGTAATTTGTAAACAAAATTTGTAAATGTAACATATCCTATATATATATATATATATATATATATATATATATATATATATATATATATATATATATATATATATATATATATATAGTAAAATCATATCTAAAGTTGTTGTAAGTGCAGCAATAACAAATGTATGGTTATGATTCTCACATTTAATGTTTTCATCTTTTGTATGGTTATGATTTCTCACATTAAATGTTTTTTAACCTATATATATATGGAAAAATTGTCAATGCTGCACTTAAAACGACCGCAGAAAAATCGAACTATATATATATATATATATATATATATATATATATAGGTAAAATCATTTCTGTAGCCGATTTACGTCCGATAAGTGTATGGTTATGATTCCTCATATTTAACGCTTTTAAGTATATATATGGCAAGTATTTGAATGCTACACTACAGTAGTTGCAGAAATGTAAACTCCATATATATATATGACAAAAGTATTTCTACAGCAACTTTAGATAAGGTTATATAGAGCTATCATTTTTAACTATATTCTCCCGGGAGAACATAGTTATGATATTAAAGTTATTTTTTTCTCCCTCTCCATGTCAGCAAACAAGTTCTGAAAAGTAACTGAGAGAGAGAAAAAAAAAGTAACTTTGATATTATAACTATGTTCTCCCGGGAGAACGTAATTAAAAATGGTATGTATAGATAACTTTATCTAAAGTTGCTGTAGAAATGTTTACCCTATATATATATATATATATATATATATATATATATATATATATATATATATATCATTAATAGTATATAAAAATTAAAGGACATATATTCCCTGATAATGTTGATGGAAACCCCTTTTATTTAGAATAATCATATATCCCATTTGCTTATTTAATTTTGAATTTTTTCTCATGTAATATTTTTTAATTATTGTAAAGGAAAAGTTTATAAACTTTCTTGGGGTTTTATTTTTTTTATCATTATTCTATTGTACTTTTTTTAATTATTTATCCCTGTGTTTTTTCATGTACGGTTCATGGAGATGGACTTATATATATAAAAAAAAAAACATAAGAAGATAATTAATAATATATATATAAAGGAAAAAATAATTCTGAAACAAATCATAAGGGAATTTTTTTTTTTAATTTTTTCCAATATACTAATATTATAAAATTGAGTTTATTCTCTTTTTAGGGTCATTTACTTTATACTTTTAGCCCGTGGCGGAGCCGGGGGCTAAAAAATTATATGTGTATTTATTTTTCTTAATTTTTATTAGTTCATATTATAATATATTTAAATTATATTAAATACAAAACACCTGAGTTGAGAACATAAAAAGGAGTTATAATTTTATTAAATATATTTTAATTTTTTTATATAAGTGGAAATGGAACACATAACTTAACATAACTTACTTAAATCTCTTACTAAATATATTTTAATTTTTTGAATGGATCAAATTACAAATTTTAGCCCGGGCTAAATTATAATTTTAGACTGGGTCAAATTATAATTAATTATATAATTATACATGATAAATATAATTTGTTAAAATTTAGCCCGGGTCGAGGCCACCGCCGGTCACCATGTGGCTCGCCACTGCTTTTAGCCTTGGTTTTTTTCTTAAGAGGTCGTATCATATCACCTCATTTTGTAAGAAAATGAGAGGGGTGGGCCGCGGGCGGGATTGATATATATATGAGTCTCCTATCCTATATACAATCGCTTGAATTGAATCGTAGAATTAAATTACTAGGTAAAATATTGTTACGTGCCCAAGAACATTAAGATTATTCTTTATTGAATAGACTTTTAATAATGAATATCTTAACATTTATACTGAGAGAGAGAGAGAGAGAGAGAGAGAGAGAAATTGTCACTTGAACCGAATTTAAAAACAAAAGATGTTCTAACTTGATTAGGCCTTGGTCCGTGCCCATATACTTGAGACCTGTATTCAAATCAAGTGAAGTATGAATGAACTAATGAGGTCTTTGACCCAAGATGATAATGTTTAAACGTCATTTTATTATAAACAAAAAAAGAAAGTATTGAACAATGGGAATGTGGGGATGATCAATTGACAATTTCCCAATCAAGCAAGCCCAGTCTTTTCATTTGAAAAAAACAGAGAGAAAAAATGAGACCCGTGTCTGCATCCAGGTAAGAGGCAATCTTTGACGACAATACTATAGCAGGTGCTAATTTCTACAAACAGTATAGTGTCATTTAGAAATGAAGTTACACAATAATTTGGCGAGTTAGGAAATAGGAGTATTCCAACAGAGCCATTTGCTTATCTTCAAAATTGGAATCCAATTGGTCATAAGGGATTTGCCCCAGCAAACAAGTAGAGGTTGTCTGGCACAGAACACAAACGCGAGTTCGAATTCTAACATTTGTTCTTACTGAGGATAAGGTCTAGGTCACCCTGTATTGTATAGGCCTGATCCTTTATGGAGGCTGGTAAGGAAATGCGAGATAAGGAAAAGGAAATTTAGATGAAAATCATTTGTGTGGATCGAATATCGATTTTCTTGTTGAATTTTTCTAGTTCTGTTGACACAACTTTGTGTACACCATTTGTTACACCTTTTTTTAACACTTAAATTTGTTTGGGAAAAAAATTAAGAAAGAATGAGAAATAAGGATTTTTTTTCTTAAAATCGTTTTGTAGAACAGATGAAAATATATATTTTTTGAGTTTTTTTTTTTTTTTTTTTATTTCGCATAATGTTCTATCTCTACCATGTTATTGTTTGCATAATGTCGCCTTCGTAAATTCGTATGACCCACTCTGTTCCATAATTTGAGGAACTCTACGAAATTGTGGTAGCTTAGTTGGTGCATGAGAGCTAAATAGGTCGGGATGAGACTTGAGAGTATGTGTTTGAATCTTCTCAGTACCACCTTCGGGAGGGGTTTAAAGTCTTAATCCTGGACCCGTCCCGAATCGAATTAGTTGCGAAGTAATGAACCGATTGAAATATTTAAAAAAAATAAAAAAATTGACCGACTCTAAAATCCTTATGTATAAAGCTTTCAATTTCACAGGTAAATCATCAAAACTTACTTTACCAAACAAATAAAGGTTCCATTTTTTTCACATTGATAGAAAAAAATTATTTCATACAAAAAATAATAATTATATACGACATGTAGTGTATAGTTATTGTTATGGACCTGTACGAAAGGCCCATATAATCGGCCCACTTCAACAACCCGGCGAGATGCCCATATAATCAGGCTCATTCGGACAACCCGGCGACGTTCATACTCGGCTACAGATAGTCTCGGCATAATGTAACGGGTTACACTTAAAGACGTGTAACGCACGACACGTTACCATCTGTAACGGTCGACCAAGCTGTAATGACCACTGCGTCATGACAGCTCAGCTCCACGTGCAAACCCTGGTAGCAGGCCCTATAAAGGGAAGGACGATTCGACGGTAAAGGACACTCTCAATTTCGACTCATGATCTTCACTACACTGTGACCACAATCACACACTTTACCTTGTATTTGACGATCAAACTAGGTTTAAGGATATCTTTACAATAGATATTCCTAACCAAAGGAATACGATCTAGATTAACCCGTCAGCCTAGTTGGGCTAAACATTCCTGTCTCTAAGACAGAACAGTTATAATGGTAAAATTATTTTTTCTCTCTCCGAACATAGTTATTTTTTTTTTACATAAAATAATTTTTTTCCAACAATATAAGAAAATGTTTTCTGATTAGGAGTGTAAATAGGCTAGACTTTGACTTAAAGAGGCCAGACCTGTGTAAAAAATATTTGGTCTGCCTTGACCTGCTAGCCTGTGTAAACCCCAAATTACAAGTATAGTACGACCTATATTTAAAAATTAAAGCCTAAGCCTGTTAACCTGTTTAAGCCTATTAAACATTCAATAATTAAAAAAATAACTAAAATAATAATTTTATCATTATAAATTATTAAAATAATAATTTTATTTAAAATAAATAATATGATATATGCTGGCATGTAGGTTTATAAGCCTGACATGTATAAAAAAGCCTATAGCCTATTTTTTAAATAGATTTTTTTTAAAATATAGGTTTGTTTTATTTTACTATTTGTAATATGACAAATCTAGCCTAATATAGATTAGGACGTAGATCCTTATAGGCCGGCTTAGTCCATTTACATTCCTATTCCTGATATATAAAAAGGTAAATTACATGAAACCATCATATAATTAAGTGGATTTTCAAAAAATCACCCTTCACTTTAGATCTAGTCAATTAACCCGTTCCACTTTTAAATTGTAACAATTAAGCATATTTATTTGTTTCAAGATAAAAATACCTCTATCTTCGCTTTATTGTCCACTATTGCAACAGTTGAACCCCATTGTCATTCATGTTGCCATCGCCCACTATAGTGGCGGACCAGGATTTTTTTCGTCGGGGTTAAAAATTAAATATTTATTCTCTCTTCAAACATAATGTATGGAAGATTAAAATATGAATAATTAAATATTTGTGCTATTTGAATCCTCTCTTTTTTAAGCTAGAAGCTACTTGTAAGCATAAATTAGGCTAAACATGTTTTGAGAATAGTTCTTATAATGAAAAACTCTTTTTTTTATAAGGAAGAAAAATGTCGAAAGCTAAAAGTTCATGGGAATAAAAAAAATTTAAGCTCTTATCTGTTTTTTTTTTTTTTTTTGAATTATGTGTTTTTTTAAAATGAAGAGTTATAAAGATAGGTATAGAGATAATTTTCTTAAAATATATGTTTTTAAGTAAATTTTAAACTAATTTTTTTTATAATTACCAAACAGTTTTTAACTTTTTTTAGTTTTAACTTATAAGTAGCTTCTAACTTAAAAATAAAAGGATCCAAATAGGCTTTAGAGTAATTTGTAAAATAAAAATAAAAATTGTAGACCGATCTTTCCCCATAATTTAATACTATTTCATATGCTAACTGTTACCACCAGGTCTACGCCAACAAGAATTTGAACTGCACTCTTTCTTACTGTTGTTTTATTTTGTTCATTTCGTTAATTAACTTTCGTTGAGGGAGAAAAAATGCATTCAGAGTTAGAGGAGTTTCAATAGATATAGGACCCAAGAATCTAAAGAAGCTCTATAAATTCTGTGTGGGAGAAAACTACCTCACATTAACGGAAAGTAAAAATGTAGGTTTCATGTATTATATTTATATTAAAAAAAATTCTTTAAATTTTGGGTGCGGCCGCCCACCCTATCCCCCTCGGTCCTCCCTTGGCCCACTAATAATCGGAACAGTGACCATTGTGCCACTGTTCCCACACAAATTTACCTAAATGTCACGCTCTTAAATTATTTTTCCAAACTGTCATGCAGGCAAGGTCGCTTCTGACACAAGCGAACTATGCATGATTACGTGTCAGGAAACTGGTGGTGTCAGAGTTCGCTTCTGACACAGGCGAACTCTGCTTTTTATTAAGTTCGCCTGCATGGTAGGCGACCTCCATTTTTTTTTTAATTTCATACTTATTATTCACTAAAAATGTGACACGTCAGCAAACCGAGTTCGCCTGTGTCAGAAGCGAACTTGTCCCGTGGAGATTGGGAAATAAGACTGTTCACGTGACATTTAGTAAAAAAGTTGGTGACTAGTGACATTTTGGTAAGTTATCCCTAATAATCAGCCTCCACTGCAGACCACCGCCTGATGGCGTTGGGTGTTTTGTGTTTAATGATGGCTGTCATGAACGGTGCAATCATTATATAGCAGCAGCGACTATATTCACTCTAGTTTTGTCCATTAAAACATCATTTTTATTTTGAGGTAAAAATGGAATAGAAGTAAAACATTCCCATTATTCTTTCATCTCTATAATTTGACAACAGAATAAGATATGATTAGCCCACCAATTTCGCTTGTGATAGTAGAAAAAGATTGCTAACTTTCATTTGAATATTTACATAAAATAAGGTGGGGACCATTTCCATGTTAAAAACAACCAAATTTTGAAATATGGGAGGGGTTATATTTACTACCTAGTTTTCTTACTATTTGTTACTATCAAATTTTAACCGTTGATTTCCGTCAATTTAACGGTTGTAATTTATAATTATTAATTTACAATAAATTATAACCGTTAGATTGACGAAAATCAACGGTTAAGATTTAGTAGTATAGCAAATTATTGAGCAGGTTTTTACAATATTCAAATATGCAAGAGTTTTTTTTCTCGAAAATCATAAGATCAGACCTCACATTGCACACAAATCGAGCCAACGTTCCAAATCTATTCTCATTCAGAATCATCCCTTCCCGCAACTAAACTTGGGTAGTATAGCAAATTAGAATTAACATTTTTTTTTTTACATTTTTCCTGTGAGGGGGGACTGATCGCCAACAATGGATAGCAGACGGTAATGGGTGGTGGTGGATGGTGGATGAAGATGAGGATATTATTCACACTAAATATTATTTAAGATTAAACTGTTCCTTAATTAGTTTGATTTCTGAATTGATATACATATATACTGACTTAATGGGGATGCATGCTTAATACTGACACATCAATTATTTTCTCATTTGACTTAATTGTTAACAGCAACAGCCTAATTCCATTGTTTTCAACCAACCCAATCTAACATAATAATCCAAAACCAATCATAAATAGCTACTGATTTGAAAACGAGAATCCATTCGATAATAATATTTTCCCTCAAGTGTAATGTTATGTTTCACAGATGTAAATATAGTCTGTGTTTGAATGTGTTTTAAAAAAAATAAAAATAAAAATTGTTTTGAGAATAAATTTTGAAAACTGATTTTAGAGTAAAAAAATAATAAAATTTGTTTGAATATAGTTAGTTTTGAAGTTATAAAGAAATTGTAATTATTTACATAAATGTCATTAATGAATCTTCGTATTTATAAGATTGTCACGGTAAAATAATTTAAAATTATAATAAAAATCAATTTAATTATGAAAATACCATTAATGAATCCTATAATTACAAGAATCCCAATAGTTGTTTTCCTTTTTCAATTTTTAAAACAAAAAACCAGATGCTGTTTTGAAAACAAATTTGGTGAAAATACTTTTTCCAAACAACTTTTTTTTTGTTTCGTTGTTTTAAAAACTTAAAAACTGTTTCGAAAATCAGAAATCAATCAGAGCTAATCTCTTATAAGATATAACTCATATAAGCATGCGGAAGAGAATCTCAACCATTCAAAAATAAATTGACGGTCATTTTTTAATGTGATATATTTTTCATAACCATTAATTTATACGTAAACGACTAATGTTCTCGCACATAATTTAATGTCACGTAACGAGGGGATTCCCCTAACAAATGTTACTCCTTGACTTTTCTAGTTTTCTCACACCCATCAAATTCATTAAACATTATTTTATTTTAGAGACCATACACCAAAAGCATTCTCCATGCAATGGAAGCCAAATAGAAAGATGACAACTAGCTACAAACCAGACACGAGCAGTTGTGTGGTTATGAGGATGATTTCATCAGAAGACGCAGACAACAACTAAATATAACAAGGGAGCGCATACATTATGCAAGCGTGTGTGAAGCCTTGTACGTAAATTTATTGGTATGATGGCGTCAAACTTATCAAATCTTTAGCTACAAGCAATCGCAACACAAGAAGCGAGAGGACATTTGAACATGTTTTGCAAAACCAAGTCAAAACTATGTTGAAATATGTTGGGGCCTTGGGGGAGAATAATATGCCTACTTCGTATTAATCGGATCGAATTGATAAATTAGACTAATGGTATTATAAAATAATTATGTTTTTAAATATTATTCGATTCATCAACAATTTAATTATGGTTTAGCTATAATTAACTGAATTATAATAAAAAGTCCCATCCATTAAATATATGATTTGATTTTTATTATATTAAGCTAAAGAAAAGGATCGCAACCAAATTCTGGTAGCTCAGTTGGTAGCAAGGAAGTTGAGCAAATGGAAAGAAAAGGATTTCGGTTCGATCTTCACTTGCCACCTTTGAGAGGGGTTTAAATATCTTTATCTTTAATCCGCCCCACACTCCGAATTAGTCTCATTGCTTCCTTAAAGAGTTGAAGTTTGTAAAAATATCAGAAAAAGTCAACTCACCTCAAAGAAATAATTAGATTTGAGTTAATTAAAAAAAAAAAGAAAAGGATCGCATAAGTCCCCCACCACAACACATATATACCCATGCATGCTCTCTTCCTTCGCTTTGGATTTTGATGGAATGCCTTACATATAAATGTTGGGTATGACTCATATTTCACATACTGATGAGATTCTTATTGTCGGGTTTAGCAGAAAGGCAATTGGGGTCCCACTTTATTGTAATTTTTTCTTTTCTTACTAATTTGGACTTGCGCCTATGAATAACTGTTGTTAGGATTTTTCTAATCCTATTTATATTCTTTTTGTAAACCTAATGACTTGTAACGAATGACGGTGAGGTGAATATAGTACAGACAAGTTAGACGTAGACTATATTGGGTGAACCAGAATAAATCATTGTGTCAATCTTTTTTTTATTTTCTCTTTTCTATTTTATCAATTTTGTGTGACTGTGGATTTCCAACCGAGTGCTTACTATTAATTTGTTGGTCCGAACTTCAAAATCAGCCCTGAGAAGCACATACAACTACAAGTTACATACAGAATAATTATAATTTAATCTAAAAGATCTAAAGCAGTAAATTATTACTGTTGTTTCTGAATTATAAATGAAAATCTAATAGAATAACTAAAAGAGTAAAAAAAAATGTATTGATATATAATATCTACGTGTAAGCATACATAAATTAATTAGGATCTATGTCTGACATTTGATGTGTTTTTTACTGTATACATTGAAATTAGAGAATATTGAATTTTACTCTACTCTAACGTTTTAGTTTGAATAGGAGCTTGACGGAGGAATATATATGTGGCTAATTTGTCAAGTGATTATCGTACTCATGGGTTTATCATTTATAATTTAATATGATTAAAAAAAATTTCTACACTTACAATATTTTATGGGATTCGCAGCAAAAAAAAAAAATCTGACACGCAAATCGAATTTCTATAACATAACACAAATATTTTTCCTACGACATAACTCTTATAAAATCCTTCATATATTATATATATTTTTCCTTCATATATATATATATATATATATATATATATATATATATATATTTTGGATTAACCAACCATATGTATCTTCGAGATAAGGTATTCCTGTTCGCGACGGATCTAAAATTAAGGCTTTAAACTTCTCTCAAATATAATATTAAAAAAAATTAAATATATACTTTAATCTTTACATACTCAGTTCTGGTAAGCTAATTTGACTACTGATTTTACTCATATATTCTATGTTACCAAATGATGATTACCCCATCCAAGAAGCTCAAAAGAATCCAAGGGGAGAAAGAGAAAATCTTATAGGTGGAAAAAAATAGTATGCTCCAGGACTTTGTGGTCCCTCTAATACTAATATGACACCTGTATTAAATTTTTATTTTTTCTTTCTTTCTTTTCTCTCTCTCAATTTTTTTGTTTCTGTCTCTCTTCCGTCCCACCGAATTACAAGTGCTCCTGGAGCACTAAATTTCTGCTCCTTATAGGTGGGCCTTTTTCATCTTGTGAAGAAGAAATTTAGGCTTTTTTCATAGTAATATCGATCTATTGATTAGAAAGTGACAACCAATGCTGAATTTGTCAAGGGATATTCAGTGCTTGAGTAATTGTTACTCCATCTCAAATGCTTAAAGTTCAAACTTAACAAAAATCATATGAACGGAATTTATGAAAAGAAGACGACTATTCATACCAACCACGAGGTTTGTTTCTTTAAAATAAAAAGGCTCATTACGTTAGCGAGTCAAATCCATTATTTACGTTAGAGTTAGAGGATTTTCACAGAGGAGTCTGAGAAAAACAATACTTAAGTGGCAAAGTTAAAGAATTTTTCTCAAAAAAAGAGAGTCAAAAAACTCTACTTTGAAAATTTTGGAGGGCCATGGCCCCTAAAATTACATTACCCTCGACATCACTTTATAATATGGAAATAGTAAAAGGTATTTTTTTTTTTTTATGTCATAACAATGCTGTATTTTTAGGATTTATTTTTTATGTTCTATTAGTATAAATTTTTTATATTATCATCGTTCTAATTATATGTTAGTAAAATTATAAATGAAATTCGACTATTTCACTCACTCTATAAGAAGTCTAAATACATAAAAGATAGTGCCAATATATTATTAGATAAATAGTATTAGATAAACAAACCTTTATATTAACAATATTTCAAATTGAAGCTCCTATTTTTATTACATTATAGTTTTTTAATGGAAAATAATTTTTCAAAGGCCACAAAATTACGGATTTTCTATTTAAACTTCTGATTTCTAGATATATTACTGGGACAGGATCCGTTTACAATTTTTTTGGAATTTTTTTTACAAATTACACTATATTCTCCCGGGAGAACATAGTGTAATTTGCAAAAGTTTGTATTCTCCCGTGAAAATATAGTGTAATTTGTAAGAGTTTGTAAACAAAAAAGTTTGTAAATATAACCTGCCCCTATATTACTAAGACCCTAATCAATACTATATTTTCTTTCTGATAAATGTCGTTGGCCAATGCCAAAAAATAAAAACAAAATCCACACCGAGTTGAAGGGCCTTTGTTTTACATTAGTTTTTCTTTTCTTTTCTATTGTTCTTGTTCTTCTTTGTCTTTTTCTTTTCTATTGTTCTTGTTTTTATTTGTCTTTTTCTTTTCTTTTTTAAAAAGTGTCTTCGATGTTTTTCAGCAAAATAAATTTACCTATATGTGGTTTTGGAATCTTCTATTTTCTCTTTTGCACTATTTTGGAGAAAACTACTCTTTTAAAAGATTAATTAATATTTATATAATTTTTCTAAAAAAGTACTTAATTGAATTTAAAACTAATTTGTATATTTTACACTCAAATTAAAGATAATTAAATAAAAAATAAAACATAGGGAAAAGTTCACCAATGCCCCTGTTATTTATTCCAGAATCACTTATGTCCCTGTAGTTTTCTTCGTATCACATATGCCCATGTGGTTTGTAAACGCGTATATTTTTATCACATATACCCATGTGGTTTCTAATTTTTTATAAAACACAAGGGCATATGTGATAAAAAAACCACATAGGCATAGATGATTTTGAAGCAAACCACAGGGACATTGGTGAATTTTTCCTAAAACATATTGTACATATTTCATAAACCGGAGGGGGAATTAACTTTTGGATCGACAAAAATGATTTTTGGCATCAAACAGATATTAGCTAGAAAGTTACTCTATATCCATGGTCCCTGTTAGTTAAAATAATTGGCAAAGCAATTAACAGAAAAAAAGTCTAGTCAATGAAATCAGTTGCCCCTAGGATCAGTGATCAAAGGCGAAAGACTGACAGAAATTACAAAATATCCTCAATGTAAAATTATGGGCAATTGTTATAATCGTTTAGATTTAATTTAATCATATTTTTTTAACCCTACAATATATATAACTATACGGTATTACGTATTATATTTTTAATGTAATAATTAATATACTACTTTAACTGAATCGGGATACGAAGGTATGGATTTGTTTCTCATAAAGGTGAAGTATATATGTTGATACGACGGAGACAAGAAATTCAGTGGTATAAACTAAAATTCTGTATATATTGACCTCAAGCTTGCTGAGGGTAAAAAAGGAAGGTGAATTTGGGCTATAATCATGACGTGGAGCAAGATTCCAGCAAAGTAATAATAATGGTGAACGAATGGAGAGAATGATAAAATGGGAGAGCTAAACATTCTTTAGCTAGAGTTTGATAGAACAGAATTTTTTTTATTAGGGAAATATAATTATTAGGAAAATGATAGAAAAGTGAGTTTGGTTGGAAAATTAAAAAATAAATTAATTTGGGAGACTGAAATATTACCGAAAAAATTAGATTAAATTTTCCGAGCTTATGTTTAGTTGAGTGTCAAATATTGCTGGAAAAATGAGTTAAAACTTAAAATTACAAAAATAACCCTTTTATCTTTTGAATCTGAAAAGTAACCTTTTGGTGGGTTGAAATCTCGCTACTCTTGTTTTTTGCTCTCTCCTTCTTTGTTATGGCAGACCCATCACAGTTTCACCACCATCGCTCATCATCTTCGCCTTTCATCCCAACCACTCCATCACCCTCACTTGGTCCAGAAGTGAAAATAGAACATGTGCAATAACGGACAACATTTGCAGTAACTGATTGGCTCAACCAACCATGTATAGAATTTTTTCAACTGAAAGGACGAGACTAGTGCTTGCAAATCATCTCCACAAATGGAGGGTCTCACTTTCTTTCCCGAATGGAGGGTCATTTTCATCATAATGTTCGTGATCCTTTTTTCATTTAGCCGGTCATTCCAAAATTCTACCTCCTAAGTGGTATTTCTAAACAGTGTTTTTTTCATCACAATTTATACACAAATGACAAATGATGGGCAAATCAGTTCCTTAGTTAAATTTTTTGAAATACCAACCTAACTTTCCTTAGTATTTATAAGAAAAACTCCTACCAAACAACCCCTTATATGAGAAGTGCTGGATCGATTTCTATATTATGAGCAAAACAAATAAATAACTCAATGATAAAAGCTGAAAAATCACTATTTCTTATTTTCATTTCACAGACTTATTTGATATAAAATACAAAGGACCTATTTATAGCTCAAAATACAAAAGCTTAAAGACTCCAAATAACACAACTCTTCATAACTAAAGGGTCAAATGACACAGCTCTTCATAACTAAAAAGACACAGCTCTTCATAACTAAAAGACACAGTTCTTCATAACTAAAATCACTATAATTAAAATTTATCTAACAAGAAGATGGAGATTTCCTTCAAATGTGATGTCATAATTATTTTTCGGTCCTAGAAACCCCACTAAATATGAAGTAACACATGTATCAGGAGGTCTCGTGCTCATTGTGACCATACCGGACAGCTATTTGAACAGGCTGGACATGACCATTCGGCCTGACCAAATCACGTACAACCGAACTTGATGGTCCAAGCAATACAAAAGTAGATAATTTGTAGCGAGTCTCAGTGATACTTGATGATACATTCGTGCAAAGTTGCTAAAGATACATTCTCTCGCAGGGAAATTTTTAATACGCTCCCGTCCCTTCATAGTCCTTCCATTCATGGAGTGACACGTGTATTTTTCTTTTTCTTTATTTCTTTTCTCTCTCCTCTCTCCTCAATTTCTCTTTCACTCTCTCTCCTTCACCCCACCCAATCACTTGTGCACCCGGTGCACTAAATTTATTCTCCTCTCGCAGGGCAAGGTGAGACAATCAAACTATCAAAGAGACTCGCTGACTCTCGAATACACATGTACACATGTCTAAGAGCCTGTTTGGAATAAATTTTTGGTACTAATGTAGCACCAAAGATTCAATACATCTCACCAATTAGAATATAATATGTCAGCCAAAATTTTCTTTTTTCTGCCACATTTTTTTTCTCTCCTATGATGTGTAATGCTCTCATTTATGAAATGCACTGAATCTAAGTGCTACAGTAGCACCAAAGATTTATCCGATTTTTGGATTAGATTGTGGTGTACTGGTGGTAAAGCTAGACACTGGGTTATTCCTACATGCATGCATGTGTCACTTAACAGCATTATGGAGAAGAAAAATTGGTTAATAGACTATAGGGCTTAGTAATAGAGTTAACTGTAGTGTGTGGAATAGGAGGTTATTTAAAGTGATTCGGATCACCATTTTTAGGTGGTTCTTTAGTGTAAATAGGAGGGTAAAATGAGAAAAGTGGGAAAATAATAGGGATAAAAAAGGAAAGAGAAAATTAATGTTGTTAGAGGGAGCACCAAAAGATTCAATGTTCCTGGAGCATATTAAATTTTTCCGTGGAATAGGATATTATTTATTGTGGTCCGGGACCACCGTTCTTTTGGTGGTCCCTTAGTATAAATGGAAGGGTAATAGTAGAAAAGAGAAAAAAATAGTAGGAATAGAAAGGAAAAGAAAAGAAAAATGATATTGTGAGAGTGAGCACCGAATTATTGGTGGTCTTATTAGCATAAAAAATATTTTAGTGGAATAGATGGAGAAGGCTAATGGAGAAGGTTCGCCCACTCCCGCGTTCTTTAATGTTATTATATGTGATCTGAATTCTAACTAAACAACTTTGAATACTCCAATTACATCATGTTGAAGTCGACTTTAGACCTAAACTGGCAAATCGTGTTCGTGGGTTGGGTTCGGGTCGACCTGTGTCTGACACGAACACGAATAGATTCAACCCGAACACGACCCGATTAATTATTAGTGTCAAAATTCTCAACCCGAACACGACCTACTTCTTCTGCGGGTTGACACGACACGACCCGAAAAATCTTATAATATAAGTGTGATCCGTTTATTACACGACTCGCCCCAAAAAAACACCAAATCTGATTACAATATAACAAAAAAAAAAACTTCAATAAAAAGAAACCTGGAGTGTATATTTTTTTATATCATTCAATAAAATTACCATAATAACCTTAAAAAAATAAAAAAAAAATTATATTTGCGGGTCAGAGCGGGTTCACGGGTTGACCCGACACGAATATTTTCGTGTTATATTTTTCCAACCCGAACACGACCCATTTATTAAACGGGTTGACCCGAACACGAAAATTTCGTGTCGGGTCCGGGTTGATTTGGCGGGTCGTGTCTTAAATTGCCACCCCTACCTAAACTGCCAAGAGGGAAACTTCACCGATCTACTCAACAAAAATGATTCGGAGAGAAAGATGGTTGAAATTCCACCGAAATTTAAATCTGATTAGCGAAGTAATTGATGCAGAAAAAAAATAATTGTAAAATTTACATATAAATCATGGAAAATGTTAATCTGTACTTTCTATATGTCTCTTTAAATGTATTTCACTTTTATTTTATGCATAAATCGACTATATATTTTTAATGTTAATTATATTAGCGTGTAAAAAATCTATAGTAAATAATGATGATTCACGTATCTTATAGATACAACTTTATACAATATACAAGAAGAATTTTACGTGAACGATGATGATTTAGTATAAGGTAAAATTGGTATTGTTCATGTCAGCCAAATCACATGAGTTTAACACTTAAGACCTTATTTTCTCTGATAATTGAGGTTATTGTCACAGATCCATTTATATTTTGAATTCCTCCCCTACACACAATAGTTGTTTAACAACTAATGCCTATCTAGTAGGGATGTCCAAAACAACATAAACTGAATTGAACTGTTAAGTGTTAACTGAACCAAATTATATTTAAAATAAACGATTTTGAAAACCAGCTAATAGAACCAAACTTATTTTTAAAAATCAATTCAAGAACCGAACATAATCGTTTTATTACTTTATTTTATTATTATTATTTTTAGAATAAGTTCGATCAGAACCGGTTTCGAACCGAACCAAACATGTTTCAAATCGAACCGTACTGAACCGTATAAATCAATTCGGTTCGGTTCTTCAAAAAATTTAGTCCAATTTGACCCATGCACACCCCTATTACCTAGTTTATTTGTTGCCATCATGAACTGTTCACCTGAAAACATATACTTATAAAATGGGGAAAAAAATCTGATGTTACTTTAGACAATTTTGTCTGATGTTCATCGAAACGAGTCGTGTTGGAGTTGAAAAATTAAAAAAAATTAGAATGATAAAGACTATTATAACCCTGAAATAAATTAAAATTACAAAATACCATGATTTCCGTCCCAAAACGATGTCATTTTGATGAATATTAGATAAAGGTATCTAAAGTAATATCAGAAAAAACAAACCCTTATAAAATTTAATGCTAAAAAAGTTATATATATTAACTCAATATCCAGGATTAAATTGGGGTTGTTCATAGTAACCAAATTTCATAGGATGACACTCAAACTTTTTTTTTTTTGGTGAAAAGATGACACTCAAGCTTTACTCCCCATGATAATTAACACATCCATTTAAATCTTAAATTCCTTCCTTATAAATTAGATTGATGATTATGGCCTTCAATGTCCTACCAAATTCATTTTCTGCTTTCCTAAACTCTTCATCCTTTTCTAAATTTAATCCACCAAAAAGGTAAATAGATTTAAATATTTTTGTTGATGGTTCTTCACCTTTTTAAATTCTTACCGAACACATTTATGTGTATTAACAATTATATGAAAGAGCATAGTTAATACATAAGTAATGAGTAATCGCTCTCAAAATGAGATCATCTTATTAATTTTACGTATATTCCTATTTTAGTTGAATTTTTTTATGTACAAATTAAACAAAATCAACAACATGCTATGTTTACGAGCATATATTTTCCTATATAATAATACTTTTTGGGTATCTTTGAGCCTCACATCATTTCAAGGTAGCAAAATCAGAGTATAATTATAAAAAAAAAAATAAAAAATACAAGACTATTTCTATTCAAATGATGAAAATTAGGTAGATGTGAAGTGAAGTGAAGTGATGCATGTATGAGTATTTGTGTATAAAATTATTCTTGTATAAAGTTTTCGATAGGGGTGCTATAATAGTAGGTTACATAGATTTGGATATTAACTACTAGAAAATTCTTCATTTGCGACGGGCAATATCCGTCACAAATACCAATTTGCGATGGACTTTGCATAAATTTTAATTGCAAATGATAAATTTTCTAGTAGTTATGGCCTAAATATAAAATGAGTTTAATATTTTTAGTTTTGCTGTTAACATATTATATTTTGTATATGGGTTTTTTTTTTTGGTGGAGATATATATTATATGGGGTTTTAATATTTCTTTTATGTGTGTATAAGATGTAAATTCATCTTCTATAACATGAGAAATACTAAACTCATATATGTGAGTTCAATAAATTTTTAGGCGTCTTTTGATTAAGAGAAATTTAGTAATTTATATTGTTTAATGATTGTATCTTATTTTTATTATTACTTATATATTAAATAATATAAATAAAATAAAAGTTCTCTTACTACGAAAATAACCAAGAAATTCCTCTTCAATTCCAATGAAAAGAAAGGAAGAAAAAAAAAAAGAAACACCCATGTGGACAGTTGGTCCGGGTGGAAACCATGCGGACATGTGCCTTATGCAATTGACAACTTTGAAATACAAGAACAAATAACGTAGCTGAGCACGAAGGTTGACATTCACATGTAGTAAGCTTGGAAGCTAATTCACAATAGTAAACCACATATAGATCTATGTTGAGATTCAAGCAAATGGTACTGTAAAGCGAAGAACATTTGGATCCATTCACCCTGCACATGCTTAATATGGAACCATCTTTTCATCAACTTTTTAAACGAAGATGTCACCTCTTTTACGCGAGAAAAGTTTTGGTACCACCAAAACTCGGTGGTACTTTTATTTAAAAGGAAATTTTTTTAGAATTTAAAGAAAAATAAAACAGACAAAAAGAGATTTTTTTTTTTTTTTTTTTCCATTTTAGCGAAAAGACCATCGAGTTTTGATGGTACTGGTGCACCAAAACTTTTCACCTTCTTTTATGCATGCCTTTAGCATAAGTAGTCGTGATTGTCGCTAATTAGCTATTCTACTTTCCTTCATTGTTTTAAAACCCCCGCCACATCTAGGTTGATCCACGTCAATCCTTACCCCTCCCCTCAGAGGGTTGGGTTACAAGTTAGACCCTATATGCATATTGACCCCTCCGTCTCCCAAAATCCGGCCGAGTTTCAATGACTCCCGAGTCAGAGGGATGACTCCCGAGTCAGAGGGG
>JAVKPL010005683.1:0-24554 GCA_032173675.1 Gastrolobium villosum
TGTTCAATCGGATAGTTTTTGATACAGCACCAACAGTACGTAAAAATTATTGGTTCATTTATGATGTATTTAGATTTATTTAGAAAAAAAAAATGATTATTTCAATCTCTTAATTTCATTTATAGGGTCATACACTTCGGTTACTGTCACTGCCTGACTTCTTGGATGGATCTCTAAGCAAAATAATAAAGGTATAATCCATGTGCATATTAAACTTTATCTAAATGTATAGTATCTAGGGCTTGGTCATCTATACTAGAATTTTACTAACAAAATCAATTACATTATGCAGTTGAAGGCAAAATTGGGTTCAGCCTTCAAGTCTTTAATTGGAAAAGAAGAACCTCAAAGTGATGCTGTAAGCTATTATATTGTTATTATATGATTTTTTCCCCTTTTGAAATTCTAATGTTTGAGCCTGCAGTCAGACAACCTTGAAAAAATTAAGGAGAGGGTAGCAAAAGTACGGGACCTTTTCCATGATTCAGACACTACCGAATTCATAATAGTGACGATCCCTACGGTATGTTAAGCTTCTGTTTTGCAAGACAGACTGGAAACTGAAATTCCAAAGTTGAAAACAAAATATTTAGCAATTGGCATTCATTTGTGCCAAGTTTCTGGAGTTGGTTCTTCATTCTAAGGTCACGAACTCAAAAGTGTAATTTACTGATTTATTTTATGTATAATAAAATTTGATCCCATAATAAGTAGTTTTGAATTTGTCATATTTTTGCATCTTTTAACAAATGGAAGCCTTTTTAGTTAATTTTAAATAATATCTTAAAGAGTTGAACAACTCAAACTTAGAAATGAATTTATTTTCAAAGAAGATAGAGGAGTCCTTGTGAACTAGAGAAATCTTAATGAGCAGTCCATGTTATATCATAGACAACTAAACTAATCATATGCTTTGAAAAATGTTGATCACGCAAAATGTCAGTGATTACTTTTTATTTTTGTAGGTTCTGCATTTAACAAAACCATTTGCTTTGGCCTACATGCATATTCATACATAAATGTTTTGCATAAAGGCCTTGTGTTGATGTCGTACTAGCTGAACATCATGAGCTAGAACTATGCTAATTCTGGTAATCAAGCATGCTTTAGAACATAGCAGCATTTTATGGGATGCATGTGGATTCAACCGTAATTCCTCAAGCAGAGTCATTCAAATGAACTTTCTTACTTATCCTCAATATGATTGCATTATACTTTTTGTCTGCATAACATTTTCTTTTTTCCTTTCTAACCTTTGTTTTACTTTTATCCATATACAATTTGCGCTGCAACCTCATTGTGATCGATTGATTATAACCTATCCAAGGTTATGGCAATCAATGAATCCTCAAGGTTACATGCATCCTTGAAGAAAGAAAGAGTTACTGTCAAAAGACTTGTCGTTAATCAGGTCTTGCCTCCCACATCAGACTGCAAGTTTTGTTCGATGAAAAGGAAGGTAATCTGAAATTATCCGTCCATGTTTCTATCTATGTGTATTAATTCATCATCATG
This sequence comes from Gastrolobium villosum, assembly GCA_032173675.1. Lineage (NCBI taxonomy): Eukaryota > Viridiplantae > Streptophyta > Magnoliopsida > Fabales > Fabaceae > Gastrolobium > Gastrolobium villosum. Next base: position 1,516 of record JAVKPL010005683.1, read on the forward strand.
CTTGTATATAATGGGGTTTTCACATTTATTATTGGTCAAACTTTCTTGGTGAGAATTTTATACATCTTTTTTCTATGAGAACATTGAAATTTGTGTAGGTTTAATAAGCAGTAAATAATGGGATTGCAGATTTTAGATAAACACAGGACATGATGCATGAAAAAGATGGAATCATAATTAAATTTATGCTGGGAATATGTCTTAGCAATTTGGACCTAAGTTCTTGCTATATTAACTGTACAAGCAAACTGTTATGATGATGATGATAGATTTATAGGGGTGGGGGTATAGTGAGCAAGTTCTAGCCACAGCTCAAAATGTTGTACCTTTTATTTAACATTCACACGGAAAAAGCTGTTTAAAATAATTATTCTTCTCAAGGAAATGTATTGATAACTGCTAGCACAAGAAACTAATTAAGGCATTGAATATAAAACTTAGCCGCTTGATTATTGTTTCTGTTAATGCAGGATCAAATGCGTGCAATTGAAAGTATCCACGATGATCCAGAACTTGCTGGTTTGAGATTATGCGAGGTACCCTTAGTGGATATGGAGATAAGGGGTGTCCCGGCTCTCAAATTCATGGGGGATATTCTTTGGAGATAAAAATTACATTAGAGAATTTATGAGTTTCAAGAATATGGCTCACATTATAGAGGCACTGATACATTCTTTTAAATTTTAGATGTTAGTATATTATTGTTTTTTTTTTTTTTAATGAAATACACTGGCGTAATGTGTTCACAATTCCACACTGATAGTTTTTGACACAGCACAAATGATCTGTTACAACAATCAATTCACGCAAGCATTTATTGAAAGAGTAGAATAACTTATTAATCTACATATTGGTTGATAGTATCATATCATACAATTTGGCTACTGTCACCACCAGACCAATTGATGGGGGCATGAATGATAATGTTAAAACTTAAAACTGTTGAAGCTTAGTGTTATGCAGAGCTTGCTGTTGAAACATATTGGAAACTAGTAATTGCGTTGAAAACAGCAATCAGGGAGAAAGGGTTATCTTTTAAGGGAAGTCTAATGCTACGTTATCCACACCTAACAATTTGTTATCAAACATGCTTTGATAATCTTGTGTTCATGCCAGGATACAACCCATGTCACATTGCTTTACGAGTTGTTGGGCACAGGTCACAAGTTGTAGCACCAGCCAGAGTCTTGGACATGCTGTCTTTACTTTTGTCCAAAAAGAAATCAGAGGGATTGAATTGCTGAAACTACTTCTTCTGGAAGGTTATCATACAAAAAAATGCAAGTATGCGACTAATTATTCCTGTTACAATAAGAAGGCCTAAACATTGATACCAATGTTTGAGATCATAGCCATAGGAATGGAGTGCACCACATCTACTTATTAACCAAACTCCTGCATATCTGTATGGAAGAAAATTATCTAGCAATCAGCATTTAGTAAATGTAGAGATAAATCAGCATCAACATATCAGAAGAAAATCAAACCTTTGTGCATTTGATATTACAAATGCTTCAAGAGCCCACTTGGTGTAGCACAAGTCAGATAGAAAACGAATATATTTGCTATCTTCTTCATTATCATAGGTTGCTACGAGAGTCAAAACTACTGGAAGTAACACTGACCACTGCATGGCACACAACAAATGGTATGTAACTAAGAATAAGACATAAGCACATCACCTGCTGATGAAAGGGAATTGATCCTTCTCATGTGATATGAGGTCATGTGCAAGGATCTTAGCCGTTCAAATACAAATCAATGGTTATCCTTTATCTTAATGCATTCTTTTATCACTATTGAGAAATATAAAACCCTTATCTTAATGCATTCTTTTATCACTATTGATTTGTACATGAACAATTAAAATCCCTTAATATGACCTCATGTTATATGAGAAGATCTATTTCCTGGTTGAAAAGATTAAATACTCACCAATTGGGCTGGACCTGGTTGAAAGAAGATTGCCAACACATAAGCTATGCCAGTGACACAATACACCAAACATAGCAAAACAATGTAGTTATCTGTGACAGATGATCTTGGATTGTTGAAGAAATAGAACATAGAGAGATAAACCAAAGGTTTGACAACTGTACTGAAATGGTCAACCGTATCCTTTGAAAGAAAGTAAGCCAGGCTACTCATGCCAGAAGCACTTTCCCTCCAGTAGTGCAACTTATCCAATGCGAATGATCTTAAAGCTGCAATCTTGGAAAGCAGTGCTGAAAGCAAGACAATATCAGATGACAAAGAAGTAGGTAAGTTGGTAATAATAATAACTAGTAACAAATTTAGATGAAACTTACATACTGCTATTACAGTGTATGTATAACCGGTTGCTCCAAACGATTCATCACTCACTTTGGCAAGTGTTCCTAAGCAGAGGCCAGCTATCAGCAAAATAAGAAAATCTACAAATTGTGTTCTAGCTTCTCGTAGCCGCTGCTTACCAACTCTGCATGGAACAAAGAGCAAAATCAAAATCAAAATCAAAATCAAGTTTTGACATTTTATTAACAGAAATGTCCTTCCTCTTGTAACTTACCTTCCAAGAAAGTATTTGTATTGTTGGAACGCTCCTGGTGTCAACCGATTGGACAAATCATTTGAATTTAGGAAGTTGTGTTGAAGGTTGTCCCTCTTCAACTCAACGGTGTACTTTACATCCTGCCAAAGTTCTCCAGCAAAGGAAGGTGCATCACCATTCTGTTCAGGCATGGCTCCTCCATGTGCTGAACCTTCACCACTTGTCGCGGCTAATCCCTCAACACTCTGTAGCATATCCATAGGCACGGGGTAACCATTATGAAGCATCCATCTAACAGGTAGTTGTTTATAGTTTACTCCTGAGCTTGCACTTGGTTTTAATATTCCTTCTAAAATGTCAATGTAGTAATCTGGAGGGTTGACACGGTCAGGGACAACAATCCCCAAGCTTGAAAAGTACTCTTCCACTTTGTTCACAGGTCCATGATACACTGTAAGACCTCCTTTTGCAAGCAGTATAAAATCATCAAACATCTTGAACAAGGTGTAACTGGAGATCACACAAATATAGAATTAAAAAGATTATTATTTTGGGTTACCAAAGAGAAAGAAAAATAATAGTTAATCTACTTGATTTGATGTCTTGAACACCCTCTCACAAAAGTTTAAAATGTTAGGTGAAGACACATTAATAGATTTGTATTATATCTCTAACACAATCTCTACAGTAGAGAGTTCTTTGAACTTAAAGTGTGGACAATGCTAGATCAATCTATCTTGTGCTGAATTTCAACTTATTTATTAGAAAAATGTGGGTGGTATAGATCAAACTATAGATGAGTTGATCATGGAGCTCTGATATCATGTTGAGAACTAACTCTCCCAAAAGCTTAAGCCGTTAGATGAAAACACATGAATGGATTTGTAATATGTCTCTAACATCCCAAACACTCATAATGGTAAGTGACTCTACTGTGTGGTAGGTTTCAGGAGCTGTTTTCATATTTTACAATTACCTCGGTTGGTGAAGGACCATACATATGTTTACTCCTTCAAGAGCCTCACGTCTAAGTGCTTTAAGAAGTAACTGAGAAGATGAGCTGTCCAAACCAGATGTGGGTTCATCCAAAATTAGAAGGGAAGGTTCCATAACCATTTCCAGTCCTACGTTTACTCTTTTCCTTTGACCTCCAGAGATTCCTCTCTTCTCCACTGTCCCAACCAGAGAATCCCTTACTGCCTGCAGACCCAAGGACTCAATAACTCTTTCAACCACTAACACCTTCTCTTCTTTCGGTAGATCAGCAGAGAGTCTACAATGGCATATAAATATAGTAAAAAGTGAGAGGAGATGCAAGAAAATGCATTCAATACTCTTAAACCTCTTATCTACTTGGCATATGAAAAAGAGTAGCTAAATAATTACCAGTTTTTATAGAAAGATTTTAAACTGTACTTGTTAACATGAGAGTCATGCAAGAGAATAAAGTGCTCTCAATATGTAGCATACCTGCATCTGGCACTGAACCACAGATTCTCCTCCACAGTCAAATTTCCATGCACAATATCATCTTGTGGCACAAAACCAATTATCTTCTTGTATGACCGAATAGATGATTCCTGGCCATTTACAAAAACTTGCCCAGTTGTGTTACATCCTGTTGCTTTTCCAGTTAAAGCAGAAAGAAATGTTGTCTTACCAGCCCCAGAAGGGCCCATAACTGCTGAAACTCTGCCAGGATATATTTTACCAGTCACACTTCTTAATAGATGTTTGTTTTTCCCTTTCAAAGTGAGGGTCAAATCTTTGAAAGCAACCTCAATGGTAGGTCTCTTCCTTATCTCAATATCACTGGCCATTGAAATAACTCCAGAGAAGGTCAAGTTTTTATTTTGTTCCTGTAAAGCCTTTTCTTTCTCAATCTGACCATATGCATACTTGAAGATTTGGCTCTGAGTATGCAATGCCTTACCCCTTGGTGCTTGCTTTTTGACATTTTTATCTCCTATCTGGAGATTAAACCCTTCTTGACTATCAGGGTCATCCTCAATGTCATTTATTATTTTTGTGAGGTTGCTTTTATCCTTTTTCTTTCCTTTTGATGTACCAGCACCTCCTGGTGCCATAGGTGGTAAGACACCTTTGAAATCTGGCTTATTTGAAGTTTTTTTGCGCGAAAAAGTACGTGATAATTGTGATTGCAATCCTACTGCATGCTTCTTAGCAATATCTTTTGCAGATTTCCATTTTTCACGTGCTTGTGTTTCTCTTACACTTTGTGCAGCCCTTTCTCTTGATTTTGCTTGTCTTCTTTCTCGAGTTGCAAGAACTTGATCAGAACAGTTATATATGATAATAAGCATGAAACACAAGCCACCCTGCATTGAAAATTGAAGAGTCAGTTCCACTGGACCATTGTGCACCTCCATGTTCTAACTTGCTACATATTCCTCTATGTATGAAATAGCTATGTAACTTATGCAATGAGCAATAATTCATAAATTGTAATGTTTATAGATTACTCACAAAAACCAGGACACCATATGCAGTAATATTCTGATTTGCTGATTTAGGCTCACAACTTGCCAACCTGAAACACCCTGGAGAAGACAAAAATCAAGAAAGGAGAAAGGGTCACTGGAATTGTTATCTTGCACTACAGTTAATCAGCCTTCACACCCATGGTAAAAACGTATTTCCTACATATGTATAGTTGTATTACATATACATTAGTATATTGAATATCAAATGAATAATAGACACATCAAGTAATAGCAAAAGAATGATTCTTTTAAGAGTAACATATTAACATCTGCCAACTCCAAAGCCTTGGTATGAGATTACTTAATACTTGATGACACACCTAATAACTTGCCCCTGTAGTCACATTATATAAATTTCCCAGGCTTACTTTGCAATTATTTGCATGGGTAAGGCTATATATAAGGATTGCCCTCACCCCCCACTCACTAGTCGGGTTTAATTAGGGAGTGGTTTATGAACATAGAGAATGAGAATGGCCATAGAAGAATATGATTACTGGTGATAACTTCAACTCGAAAAGAGAGAGATCAAATAACGGCCTTGGAAAACTTACGCTCTTGTGCAGTAGAACCTGTTCTGCAGTAATACCTGCAATTTATATATAAAAGTAGCTCAGAATAATATATATATGTACACATTAGAACAGACAATAAGCAGAAGCACTGAGAAACGAAGTGGCTGCTTATAAATTTAAGAACAAGTGCTAGAGATTAAGAACTTTAGGGATAAATATTAATACCCCTCTTTGCAAGGATTTTTTATGATTGTAGATGGACAGTATGATCCTGCTGAACAGAATACCTCACCACTACTCACAATGTCTGCCCAAATATCTGCTCCCCCACAAGTATGATTAGCCTTTCCAGGAGGTAGCTGATAACGATATCTGCATATTGATTCTGCTGATAAATATTAAAGTATGCCAAAAATAAGAATGCAGAACAAGTAAAACCAAAAGGGAAGGACTTACGGTTCACATATTCCACTAGTTTTGTTGAGTTCCGCACGTGGACAGTAAGACCCCAATGGACAAGCTTCAATTGCATACAAAAAAAAGATGGCAACAAATGAATGAAATTAGAGCATTCAAACGCATAGAGAACATAACTACATAGGAAAAGACATATGAAAAATGAAAACAACATAGTGTTGTGTTGGATGTTGTATAAGCATAAATACTCACGAATCATGCAGGTGATACCATGAGGGCAAAAGAAACCTTCACAACAAGGTAGGCATTCAACAGATCTAACAGGTATCTCCTTTTTGTTACTGTTAATGTCTACTTTCTGATTAGCTTTACATCCCCATCCAGGTTCACATCCATTAACCCATGAGCTCAAATTACAGTTTATGTTGGGCTTCAAAAGGTTGGATTTGGTGCTGGTAGCAAAACCTCTGGCATAGGCTTCTATTTCTCCTGCTGTGCACACGCGTTGTGTAATATCTCCTGAAAATGTCAACAAAAAACAAGACAAAATGTCCCAAAAACTATCAAAACACAAGTCCTTAAACATTTTGCATGATTACATTTATTTTTCCTCATGTACATTTATGATGATATGATATGATAATATTTAGTGCTAGACTTATGTGTCTATTAAATTTTTGTACATTTATCATTACCCAATATACACATATTATTGAGATATATAAAATCATTAATGTAATCTCACCCAATAGCTTAAGCTTTTGGGTTGAATTGGTTCTTTACATGGTATCAGAACATCGGTGTACCGAGTTCGATCCTCATCGCCCCCACTTTCTTTCTAGTGAAATTTCTTTCTTCGCACAGGTAGGTGGGCCTGTGCATCGTCCACACTTCAAGCCCAGTGGGCTCTCGTGTGAGGGGGCTTATTGAGATATATAAAATCATTAATGTAACCTCACCCAATAGCTTAAGCTTTTGGGTTGAATTGGTTCTTTACACATATCAAGTACCTTTCATTTGTTGGGCACAAATGGTCAAAAAGCTCAGATCTTTGGTGAAATTGAACGCCCCATCCCAATCAGAGTCCCTGATCAAGGAAAACAAAGTATGTCATTTATATGAATTAACACTACAAAACATGAAAGTTATTTGTAAAAAGGATTGGTACTCACACATCAAGTATGCAATAACCCAACTCTTTTTTTATTGCAGCTTTGAAAACAGATGTATAATTTGACATGCTACGGTAAATTTGCTGGGCGAATATCTCAACCCCAGCACCACCAGAACCTTTGTTCTGACATGAAACTTGTCCTGGCCCCACAATGAAGCTGATCAATACTACAATTATAACCAAATCAACCTTCCTTATTATCTCCTTTGGTCCCTCTATTTTGCTCATCGTAGATTTGTTTCCTTTTTTTTATTATTTATATACAATTTGGAAGATTTATTGATAACAGAACGGAAAAAGAGATTCATAGGTACAAAAGGGTAGATTCATGATGAATATTGGTTGAGGAGCAGAGAAGCAGAACGGCAAGAAAGAGAGAAATGGTAATGGAGAATTGGGAACCAGAGAGTGGATGGAGAGAGAGAGAGAGAAAAAGAGAAGAGAGAGAAAGCGCATTTTCCTATGAAGAAATGGCGGCAAGGAGGAAGAGTTGGCGATGTATGTGGGAGCAGCATTTGCTTATATAATCAAATGAAACAAATTTTACGTAGTCCATTAATTTTTTAATGAATGAATTATATATCTACAAAAAAAGAAAAATAAACATATGTAACTAGGTACGATGATGTTGCAATTATGACAAGTGTCACACTTTTAAGTTTGTCTCTCAAAATGACACATCTGCTGATACATCGTACTCCAACTTATTCTAATGTTGTATATATGATGAAAAAAGTTAACCAAGATAGAGAACAAATTGGTGTGTTTTCTTAGTGTTCTGTTTTTTTTCTCTCTTTAGTCGTGATTAATTATTATATCTTCGCAATAGTTGTGTAATAAACAATGTTATTCATTTATGCCAAAATAATTTTCTTATGTTGTAGGAAAAATTTCTCTCATGTGGTAGAAACAAAATTATAAGTGGGACCCACAGATAAGAGGAGAGAGAAAAAATAGAAGTGGGATCCATTCCTCTTTTATATGTGTAGGAAATTGACTTCTCTTATGTAACATGAGATAAATATAAACCTTCATTTATTGTTGTACATCTGCATCATTGTATAAAAACTAATTTTTTTAAAAGACTATAGTTCAAAAGTGTAGTACTAACTACGAGAAATAATGTCTTTCTACATTTGTGATATTTATGTTAGTAATGATAGAGATTTTGATGCAGTCAGGAAAAGTCATTCAATTGTAACCGTAAATGAAAGTTGTTACAACAGAATAGTGTGTTATACATATTAATTAGGAAGGTATGTAGGAGAAAGATATTACTGAAAAAATATAAAGATTTTTTTTTTTTTTGTCATTTGTCCGTCCTCTGTTTCTTTATATTAGTGGGCGTTTGGTTGAGGATAAATTTTTTGGATATTAGGAAAATTTAATTGATAGGGAAATGATTGGAAATTGAGTTTGGTAGGAAAATGTAAAAAAAATTAAAAAAATTTTACCGGGCAAATAAGGTAAGATTTATAAAGTCTATGTCTGGTTTGAGGTAAAATATAGATGGGATAATGGGTGTAAATTACTTAAGTAACCCTTTTTAATTTTGAATATGAATACATAAATGATAACATTTGAATTTGAATTTGAATTTATAATTTTATACAAATTATTCAAGTACCTTGCCATTAACACAAATTTTCAGGCATCTTACTAGTTGAGAGTAAAAGCAAGAATTAAGAAAAAATTCAATTTAATGATAAAAATATTAAGAAAAAGAGTATCAAATAATCCTAACAATAGCATTCCTAAACGGTGATGATATACTGATCCAAGGGTACCATATTTTCAACTTAGCCGGTAAAACTTTGAATACCACCTTCAATGTGGTTTTCTTAAAGAGTGATTTTGGTCACAATTTTCAAACAAATGACAAATGATGGGAAAAATATTTTAGTAGATAAATTTGTTTAAAGCTTCAACCAAACATAGAGAACCTGGATTACCACTTTCATTTACATGGACATTTGAAAATAAAACCTCAACCAAACACCCCAGAGCTTTTCACGTAAGCTCTTCTAACATTGATGCTTTCATTTTGAACACCATGTATTGCATCGAAGGTTTGACTTCTCAACCATCTATTTAGCCTTCTCATGAACCAGTTTCACACGTGCACATCCATGAGCAAATTGATATAGCAGGTTCACGTCCCTTAAATCTTTGGTTTTTTTTTTTTGGTGAAATAAATCTTTGGTTTTTTTTTTTTGGTGAAATAAATCTTTGGTTTTGTCACCAATCAAATTCACATGTCGTTGGAAGAACAGAAACAATGATGATGCGACAACTCAGCCACCATTTGGTTTAAGGGAAATATTTTTTATGCTTCAGGACCATTCAATGATTTGGTGCTGCCTCTCACAACACTAATTTTTTCTTTCCCTTCTTATTCCTGTTATTTCTTTCTTTTCCAATTTTATGCTCTCATTTACACACACTCAGGGACCACCTAAAAAATTGTGGTCCCGGACCACAATAAATTCTCACCGGTTCAAGAAGTATCCATGTTTTTTGTGCTCCAAGCAGCCTTTTGTTTGGTTTAAAGGGGAGCGCAGCTGAGAATTCATTTCTCAAGAATGCTATCATCTTGGCCAAACTATCCACCTGCAAGGTCACCGAGAAATATGGTTAGAGCTTGCAACAATATATAGGGTTGATACATATTAAATAGGAAGGTGGGTATGAGAAAGGTATCATTGAAAATAATATCCAGAATTACTCTTTCTTTTTTTTGGTAATCTAGAATTACTTTCTTTTATGTTTTCATTTGTTTGTCCTGTGTTTCTTTTTCTTAGAGCTTTTTGCGTAAGCTCTTCTAACATATTTAGAGAAAGAACTCAATAACTTCAAGAAACAGAATATGTTATTGATGAACTTTTGTTAGGAATGTGACTTCCGTACTTAAGAGAGGGATGAATTGAATATTACTAAATTTTCGTAAAAGCTCCCTTCTAATTTCTAAATAATCATTTAGAGCAAACTTTGATATATGAAAAGAAAAATTAATCAATGCATTTAAACAATCCATAATATATAATATATCATAATTATAGAACCTATGCTAGCACATACAAGACATCAAAGAAGTAATTAAAGTTCTAGAAATAAAAAGTTCAAAGTTTAGAGAATTATAAACACAATATATCTTGGTTCAGTCACCACAACTTGTGATATATGTCCAGAATGAAGTCGATCAATCAATTTTTTCATTATCTGTCAAGCTTTGCGGGTGCTTGACAAACCGCTACAACCTCCAAGCTTCCTGGTACTTGATAACCTTACAACCTTCAATTTTATAGGTACTTGGCTACCTCTCAAATACAATGGGTCTCACAACCCTCTCAACTCAAGAATACAAAGGGAAATATCTGGAAATGAATATACACTCTTAAACTGTAAATAATACAAGTTGAAGCACTTTGGGTATACAGATTTTCAAGATATGAGCTCAAGAATGTATGATCTTTGAATGATATTGAAATATACGTAAATGATGATCAAAAGACTCTCAAAATATGCTTAAGATGTGTAAGAATGATGCCCAAAATGTTTAAGAGTCGTTTGGGATGTATATATAGTGTTTCCATTGAAAGCTAACTATTATAACACTTAATGGCTAGTAAGCTATGATGCACGGACACGGATACGGGACACAACACGCTGACAAGTTAATTCTAAAAAATGTCATATTTCGACACGTTGGGACACGTTTTGATATTAAATAAAATTTTAATATATATAATATAATTTATATTTAATACATATAAGAGTCCATAATAAGTCATATAACCAATCAAATATTTAAATTTCATAACATAAATATAAATATAAATAATTTTTTGTACTTTGTTAATTTTTCATGTCAAATTTCATAACAGAAATAATTGATTTATAAATTATTTCTTTTATATTTAGTTAACAAAATAAAATTAAGATAAAAAAAAAACGTGTCCGAGCGTTGACCGCGTGTCGGAAAAAGTTGACTGTGTCAGAAAAACGTGTCGGAGAGTTGACCGCGTGTCCCCAATTGTTGACCGCGTGTTTGAGCATGTCCGAGCGTGTCCGTGTCGGACACGTTTCTGACACACAAATTTTTCAAAAAGGAGCGTGTCCGTGGTACCCAGCTAGTAAGTAATCGATTATTTTCGTGGAGTAATCGATTACTTTCATCTAGGGTTGGCAAAAATGAGCAAACCCGTCGGGTTGGCTCGTAACCCGCCAAAAATGAGTCGAGTTGGGTTGGCAAAAATGAGCTGCCAACCCGACCTGAGTCAGCTCGTGAAAAAATGAGCCAACCCGCAGGTCAAACGGGCCAGCTCGCGGGTTGAGTTTTTTTTATAAAAAAAAAATATATAATATACAAAAATGGACAAAACCCACATATGTTGTCATCATCTTTCTTCCTTATCTAAACTTAAGTCCCTAATCTTCTCACATCCCTGCCACTTTTATATTGTTAGGTTTTGTTGGCTCTATTTGGTTCAAATATCTTATTCTTTTGAAAGCAAGTGATTCTGATTATTTCTTGATGTTGGTGCAAATTTGTTGTGAAGAAAATTTGAAACTAGAATATTTTGTTTTTATTCCTCATTTTGTAACCCTTTGTTTAATCTGATGGAAGCCACATACTGGTGGATTAATACTACATGTTCATTTAAATAGGCTGAAAACGAGCCAATTAGCGAGTAATTTTCGAGCCAACCCGCGAGCCAATTTTCGAGCCAACTCCACGAGCCATATTTTTTAGCCAACCCGCGAGCCAACCCTAACCCGACTCGGGTCGGGTTGGGTTGGGTTTTCTGGCTCGTTTTTTTTTTCGAGCCAACCCTAACCCAGCTCGTCTTTTTCGGGTTGCATGCGGGTTGGGCCGGGTCGAGCCGGGTTGCCCCGTTTTGCCAACCCTACTTTTATATGCAACTTGACAATAAGAACATTGTTTCGTATTTTGGGCATAACTTGAGCTATTTTTATTGGATTGATGTAATATTTGTAACACCCCAAATTCTAACAATTTATAATAGCATAAATAAATTCAATAATTTTTATAAATAACAGCGGAAGTTCAAAATAATTAAATTTGGGAAGTGTTACCGCCGCGCTTGTACTGTTGTCAAGCGCAAGGCTAACTTTATTATATTAAAACAAAACTAAAACTAAAGTTTAAATAAAGGAAATATGTATTATGCATTTAATTAAATCTCATAAACTAGCTAGAAAAGTCTGCTTTGTGATCCTCACTGCCCACAGCTAGCCCCATCCTTTGCAATCCGCTTCACTGAAAATCTGCTCCCCCGCATCCCAGCAGGATCATTGCAGTCAAACAAACACAAAAGTCAGCAAAGCTGGTAATTCCAATCAAAATACAATTAATGTAATTAATAACAAATTAAATCAAATATATATAATCAAATTGTGATAAATCAATTCCACATTAATTAAATCAAATATCAATATAATATTTATCATATATATTCTTAATCATAATCACATCAAATTATCAGCTTCAACATATATTCACATCGAATCAAATTTCATTCATAATCTTTATTAAGTTTATTTAGTGGAGTAGTGGGAAGAGAACCATGGTAGACCCGGGAAACCTTGCCAGTCTACCCTGTGACCCGGGAAACCCTGCCAGTTACAAACAAATCACATTGGCCATAATCAATTCACATCTTCCTAGTGTCCCGGATATCCTGTCAGACACCTCTTCCCAAAGTTGCTACTAGTATCCCGGGAAACCCTGCCAGATACCACTTTGAAAAGAACGAATATTCTCTGTTCACATCGTATAAATATATCGGAGGCATAAAGCCCAAGGTTGTGTTCATCACTTTGGGAGGTACCATCCCAAAGCTATCTTCCCACTATTATTTATTACAATCACACACAATCAATTCAATCTTATCACAAATAGTTTTCATGATTTCCACATCAATTCAATCAATAGTGTAATTTCTAAATTCAACCTTTCGATAATATCATAATTTCCAAGTTCAATCTTTCAATAATATCATAATTTCCAAACTCAATCTTTCAATAATATCATAATTTTCATATTCAACATCTATCATGGAAAAACCCAAATTCAATCATCATATCAAAAGTTTCCAAAGAAAATTCAAATATTCACATCTAATAAATTTAATAGGAAATATAACTATAGTGCCCTAAGCATCGAGATTACATCAAAAATTCATATAAAGCTAACCCTTGACTCTCTAGGGATTAGGATTACACCTACCAAAATTACATATAACCTATGACTCTTTAAGAATTAGGATTACACCTACCAAAATTACATATAACCTATGACTCTTTAAGAATTAGGATTACACTCAAATTTCATATAAAAGAGATAACGTACGAATACCTAAGGATTAAGATTACATCATAACAAATTCTGTAGGACTCTAGAGATTAGGATTACATCATAACAAATTCTATAAGACTCTAGAGATTAGGATTACACATACCAAATTTCACATAAAATATAATCTAAAAACATACCTAGGGATCGATTAGGATTACACATACCAAATTTCACATAAAATATAATCTAAAAATACCTAGGGATTAGGATTACACATACCAAATTTCACATAAAATATAATCTAAAAATACCAAGGGATTAGGATTACACATACCAAATTTCACATAAAATATAATCTAAAAATACCTAGGGATTAGGATTACCTGGTCTCCATTTTTGCTAACTTCTAAAGGGAAAAATTTGGGGTAGAGAACCGATTGATAATCAGAAAAATATAAAAATTAAAATAAACTTTTTGGAGTGAGAAGAGAGAGAGTAGTAGAGGAGAAATGTTGAAAAGAGTGAATTGGTTTGGTTAGGCTAGGCCTCTATTTATAGTTGAAGTTTTGAGCTTATACATTACTGATTCCATGCTGACTCATCATATCTAAACAATTTATGTTTGTTGTTTCATCCTATGTAAATAATTTATGTTTGTTGACTCATCCTATCTAAACAATTTATGTTTGTTGACTCATCATATCTAAACAATTTATGTTTGTTGACTCATCATAATCCAATCAAACATTACCAATTAAATAATCAAACATTAAAGCTTAATAATCAATCAAATAATCACAATTTATCATCCATTATTATTATTATTACTAATTTATAATTTATTACTATTATTAATTTATTGTATTATAAATAACTATTATTTTCCTGGGATATTACATATTGGTCTCCTTGGAAAGATAAAAGAGAGATATACAACTTCTATGAAGAATATAAGATCCAAATCCATCATCATTAATACAAAAAAATCTCCTAAAGATACCATTCAAATTATGCAGTAAATTTTAAGTTCAAATGTGTTTTAGCTTGCTTTCAATCGTTTTTTATAAAAGATCTTGACTTGATAAACATGTTTACTTTGAGAAAATCTTTGAGCACATGCAATGCAATCTACTATATACTCTTATATGTGAGTCTAAGGCTTAGAGATACAATTAGAAATAAGATTTTGAACTTAGCTTTTTATCTTAGTGCATGGACCTGGATGCTTTTCTTGACTTTTGCACTTGACTTGTTAAATTGGCAATACTTGGCCCTTTGTTGGTTATGATCCTTTTTTATAATGGCTGTGATGATGAGCTTCTTTAGATGTTGTCCATGGTTCTTTGCCTGTGAACTTCAATGCTTATACTTGTTCTTGTCACTTTGATGACTCATCATTATTCTTGTATGACTTTAGCATATATCTTTAATTTAATTTTTACATAGGCATGATGCTTTTTGCTCTTGATCAAGGTTGTTCTCTTATTGTTGTTGCCACTTTATTACCATCAAAACATACCTTGTATCTACACTTTTTTCCCAAATTTAATAGGCCGAATGATACAAGTTATGTTAATTCCTTGGACTGGTGATTTGTATTATATCAGTCCAGTGATAAGTCAGGGATTCTTATCATATGATGAATTAGAAATGATTTTAAATTGATGCAATTGTATATTATCCATACAAAGTGCATGATTCAATGATTTATTATTATTGTTATTATTATTTCTTTACTTTCATCAAACAAATTGAAAAGTTGAATAAATTTAAATTATTAAATAAAAAAGAATTAAAGTGACACTAGTGAATGCATCCCATTTGATTATTTCAATTTTCAATTTTATTTTTTCTGAAACAAGAGATTCAAACATTCAATGCATCTTATTTTTCTTTGTCAATGCTCTTTTTCATTATTTTCAATCAAAAGTTTCAGGCATAAATTTATTCTTGGCATGCAAAAAATTTTGTTATATCATTGCTCTAACTTCATTTTTTTTGAAATACAAACTTCATGCAATGATTTTACATTATTCGTTTGTGACTTGTGACTTACAATTTTGTTTCGTAAGAGTTATAGTGAAGTTATTTTGTTAATTTTTAGTTTAAAATTGTTACATTAGATATCATACATCATCTATATGATATACTTCGAGCTATTTTTCATTTATATTCGAATATTGCATTCGCCACAATCACAATTTGAAAATTAGCTTAACAAAGGAGATACACATCTGTGTACAATTGTGGATGAAGAAATAATATAGATAAAAATCTTAAATCTCTTTATTATTTCCTTTTTGCCACGACATCTTTCGCCTTAAGTAAACTTCGTCCTCACTTATTAGAGCATTGCTATCTCACTGTTAAAAAATTCTACATCAGAGTTTGCAAACAAATCAAACTCAAAGGGTGGAGATGCTTGTTCAAACTTTATGCCTTCAAACATGGCATCTGAATCTGTATCTTGACCCATAGTTTTATCCTTAGCTGGTGACGGCAAGGCTGAAGCTGATGAAGGAGCAACAACAATGGAATTTGGGGTGTCCACATGAGATGACATTGTGGTGCCAATGGTGGCAATAATGGAGGGCTCAGCCTGGCGTAAAAGCCACCCAATGGTCTCACCATGAGTTTTATAGCCTAGCTCATGGGAGAGTTGGAAAATGCGAGCAGCACACAATGGTGGCAAGAGAACACGACATTCTCGCCCATTCACCTTGGCGTGGCGATCCTTTCTAGCTTTGAAAAGAGGTAGCTTTTTGTTAATGGCTTTAAGAGGGAAAGAGGTCTCAGATTTCATAGGTTTGGGTTGGTTGCCTAAAAAAGTAGATGGAGAAGAAGAAAAACTTTGAAAGTTTTTATTTAAACTAGTAATTTTCTCCGAACTCATTATATTTTGTGCTTTTCTCTATTTTGATCACTTAACACTATCACTAGCAAAACAAGGTTTAGTATAAGCTCTCGTTTTAGAGGGTTTATAAATATATGGGATTTGATTTTCTCATGTTGTGACTTAATTAGTGGTGGGTCCCATATTTATTAAAAAAAAAAGTTTTACACGCAAATCGAAGGGTCACAACATGAGAATTGAATTCTCATGCAACATGAGAAAATATTTTCCCTAAATATATAGTGTAGCAGGAAGGGAATTATTTGCATTTTTTTCCTTCAAAATTTTAAAGTTAGAATATGGGTTGTGCATGATCTAATCTTGGATTTCTGCTCTAGTGAATGAATATAGAAAAATCATTAATATCTCTTCTATAACACCCAAGATAAAGAGATAAAGCATGAGCAAAACAAGCATCTCATGCCATCGATTTGACACCTAGTCCACCATGGCTTCAATCCAATGTTTGGTGTTATCCAAAAGAGACTTGGTATATTTTTGGAAGGTAAGTGATATCTTACTTGGTTATTGAAAATGTAGATGCAAAAAGATGTTGACAAGAAAGTCACAATCAGTGTTATAGTACCTAAGTTCAAGATTTCAACGGTTTTAAACATCCTGCTTAGTTGTCTTTTGTGCATAGGATTGAATTCTATAACTTTTAAACGCTCTCAGTTATGAAGATCCTAGTTGTCCACTCTATATATGGCATGTAACAAACAAGTTGACAACTCATTCACAGAGACACGCATTTCTAAAATCCACCCTGGCTTTCCCATTTTCACATGGAAACTTGTGTTAGGGCGTAATAATTTATTTCCTTATCTATTCATAGAAAAAGATAAATAAATATGAGAGAAAAAAAAGTAAAAGACATGGTGATTTGGGTTCAAAAGGAGATCTTAGTGCATTGGTTCAAATACAATGATGATATGACTAACATTAAAATATAAATACTAAATCAAAAGTATTTTAGCACGTTATACATTTTAGCTAAGTTCAAAAGGAAACATAAGTCATGATAATATGTCATTCAAAGTTTTCTTTTTCTTTTTCTTTTTCTTTTTCTTGTATTATCAAATTTGAGACATCTTAAATTAACTCTTAATTTATTCACACATGGATTCCTTTTGTAATATCAGTGTAACATTTTGTTTTTGATAAAAAAAATATAATTTTTTTAGTATTTAACGAATTTTCCATCAAGTTTATTAAAATTAACTAATATCCTTAAGTTAAAAAAAACACAAAGGCAATCAAACTCCATACACTGCAATAAGTAAAAAGAAAAAGAATTCGACTATAATTCCTTGAGAATGATGGGAGATAACCGCCTTTAAGCCTAAAATTTAGAGGTGGTTGCGTAACTAACGAAATCTTGCTGCATTGGTTCAAATACAATGATGATATAACTAACATTAAAATCTAAATATTAAGTTGTCTGAAATTCCTTCCTTAAGGAAGTTCCTATCTCAGTTTGCGTTCAATTTCCATTGATACCCAAAGAGTTAAAATTACTTGAATCACATAAATATAAAAGATTCAGTACAAGGGCTTTGAACATAGTTCTTTAATAATTTCACAGCTTTTCCATTCCAATATAACTTAGTCAATGGCTGAAAATATAAACATAATTACTTAAATCTTAAATCCCATAGACTCAAGATTCAGGTTGAGGATAACGAGTGGAAAAGAAGAGAAATAAAAAATATATTAATTAAACAGGTTTACAACACATAAACAAAATGGAGAAGTATGGATATTGTTTGTGAAGAGTCTCAACTGGTGAAAAAGATTGGGAAAGAGTTATTACCACTTAGCTATTGCTAGAACTATACAAGTAAAATACAGAAACTTAAACTACAACTAGGTGATCTTCTTCTTAAGGAATTCGATTGTTTCTTCGTGTGGGAATCTTCTATTTATAGGTTGAAGGGACGGATGACAATCTTGTGATTCTTCTTCAGTTGTTCCTTGATTGTATGGAGAGGCGGTGAACTAGTGCTCTGACAAGTGGAGCAAGTTTTTTGATGGGATGGCTTAGGGTTGAGATTTGCCTTTTTATTCTGAGACCCTCATGCATGCTTTTTCTCTAAACCAATGATCACTCTTTGTTCTATGTTGTAGACGTTTCTTCCTGCTTGATTGTTGTACTCCTTTCTACTTTTAGAAGCTTCTTTTCAACACTTCCTGTAAAGCAGTCAAAGAAGAGGTTAGTGGAGCAGGTGTACAAATAAGTCAAATTGTTCCCTTCTTGTACTTCTATTCTCAGGATCTAGGAACATGTTTTTACGACAAAAATTGGTTACCAGTTGACGGAATGGATGGGTTTTTACCATCAAAATGGGCTTGAGTGAGAACAATTTTTCATCCCATCAATACGCAACACACGAATAAGTGGCTCAGTAAGCCTCACAATATCAGCAGATTGTTTCCAAAAATTAGAATCTAAAACTTGTTCCACAATTTTTTTTTTGCCTTGGACTTTTTAGAATAAGCCGAGTTTGTCCAATCTCTAGAAGTTACCATAGCCCTTAATGCATCCTTTTGAGCCAATATGCTTAGTAAGGCAATAAAATTAGTGGCAAAGCGAGTAGGAGCTGGATGAAGTATTTCCCTTACACCTATATATTTTCTCATCAAATGCAATGGATGACAAAGATTATATATGTGTTTCGTAATTTTGGCAGCATGAGACACAATGACACTTACTTCCTCTAACTTTCAAAAGTCATGTAACATCAAATTTATACAATTAGCAGCACAAGGAGACCAAAAAATCTTAGGAAACTAGCCTCCAATAACCTTCCAGCAGCAACATAATTTGCAGCATTATCAGTCACAATCTAAACAATATTTTCAGGTCCAACATCTAACACCATATCTCTAAAAAGCTTATACAATAAATCTACAGTTTTTGAAGCATTAGAAGCATCATTTGACTTGAGAAAAATAGTTCCTTTTGGGCAATAAACTAGAAAATTGATAAGAGTTCTCTTACAACGATCAGTCCACCCATATGCCATAATAGTGCATCTTGTTTTCTTCCAAATAGTGTGATAATTCTCAAAAAGTTTCTTGACTTCTCCAACCCACTTATTCAACAAATGACCACAAACTCTGTAAAAGTTTGGACCTTTATACCCTGGACCCATGCTACAAATAGCATCAATCATTGGCTAGTAATATGATGAATTAACAGCATTAAATGGCACACCAGCATCAATAATCCATTTGGAAATTGCGAGGTTACATTTCCCCATTACTTCTTTACTTTGCAACACACTTTTAATGCCAGGTTGAGCTCCAGGAGTTGTTCTAGGCATAAAATAAAAACCTAGAGGATTAATATTCTCCCCCCTTTGACATGTAGAAGGTGCTTTTCTTGATGGATTTTCTAGCACTTCATCAACTACTAGCACTTGATGTTCATCAGATGGATTACTATCTTGATATTCCTCTTGAACTTTTCATTTTTTGTTCCTGCACTCATCAATATTTTGCTTCATTTGAAAATGAATATTTACTAGAACCTTCTTGCATTGTTCAAATTGCCTTTTTTCTCCGGCCAAGTGGATCTTAATCTGATTGATGCCACCTCCCCTAATTATATTATCATAATAAAGACATACTAGAACAACTTTTCCATTCTCTTTAACAAGTTGTTTACAGTGTGCCCTGTTAGGAATGTGGCTTCCATACTCAAGAGGGGGGTGAATTGAGTATTACAAGATTTTCGAAAAAGCCCCCTTCTAGTTTTTAAATAATCATTTCAGGCACACTTTGACATATGAAAAGCTAATCAATGCATTCAAACAATCCATAACATATACTGTATCACAATTGTAGAACTTATACCAGCACATACAAGATATCAAAGAAACAATTAAAGTGCTAGAAGTAAAGAGTTTAGAGTTTAGAGAATTGCAAACACTATATATCCTGGTTCGGTCACCACCACTTGTGACCTACGTCCAGACTGAAGCCGCTCGATCAACTCTTTCACTAATGGTCAAGCTTCACGGGTGCTTGACAAACCTTTACAATCTTCCAAGACTTCGGGTTCTTGGATACCTTTCAAGACTTCGGGCTCTTGATGCCTTACAATTTTTCACTCCAAATTTACTTAGGAATTTGGTGACCTTTCAAACAATGGGTCTCACAACCCTTTCAACTCAAGAATACAAGAAGAGAAATATTTGGAAATGAATATACACTCTCAAAGTGTGGATATAAAACTTGAAGCACTATGGGTATATGGATTTTCAAGATATGAGCTCAAATATATTTGATCTTTGAAATATATGAAAAAATATGCAAGTGATAGTGTATAAGCTCTCAAAGAATGCTTAATGTGTGTAGAAATAATGCTCTTATGTTTTTGGGTCATTGGGAATGCATATATAGTGTTTCTAAAAACTAGCCGTTGGAAAACTAGCCGTTAGAAAACTAGCCGTTTATAGCCGTTGGAAAACTAGCCGTTGGAAAACTAGCCGTTGGGAAACTAGCCGTTATAGCCGTCGGGATCTTATTTGAAAAACTAGCCGTTTTATAGCCGTTGAGATCTCATTTGAAAAATTAGCCGTTTTATAGCCGTTGAGATCTGTCGTAGTGGTAATTGATTCACAACTTGACAGCAAGAACATTGTTTCGTACTTTGGCTATAATTTGAGTTATACTTGT
Source organism: Gastrolobium villosum (assembly GCA_032173675.1). Taxonomy (NCBI): domain Eukaryota; kingdom Viridiplantae; phylum Streptophyta; class Magnoliopsida; order Fabales; family Fabaceae; genus Gastrolobium; species Gastrolobium villosum. The sequence continues at coordinate 22,551 of JAVKPL010005683.1, forward strand.
CGGATTAATGTGATCTTGGTCTCGTTGGAAAGATAAAAGAGAAATCTACAACTTTAATGAAGAACACAAAATCCAAATCCATCATCTTGGATATGAAAAATTGTATGGAAGACAGCAGCGAATTTAAGCAATAAATTCTAAGTTCAAATGTGTACTAGCTTGCTTCCAACCACTTTTTGTGAAAGATCTTGACTTGATAAATATGTTTTGAATTTATGAAATATGTCAAGTATCTTTTCCATGGATTTGAAAAACATGTTTGAAAAACATCTTGATTATGCAATTTGAAAAACATGTTTACTTTGAGAAAAACTTTGAGCTCATGCAATGCAATCTATCATATACCCTCACATATATTCTAAATATGATTTTAGACTTAGCTTCATGTCTTGTATCTTGGATCTTTTCTTGAACTTGATGCTTTGACTTGTTGGATATGACAATGCTTGACACTTTGTTGGTTTTGATCATTTTTCACCATGGTTATGATATTGTGCTTCTCTTAGATGTTGTCCATGGTTAGTTGTCTTTGATCTTGGTGTTGCTCTTGATCCAATGATCTTGCCACTTTGATATAACATCACTCTTCTTGTGTGGCTACATCATACATGTTCAAAATCCACATATGATTGATGCTTTTCGCTATTGATCAATGCACTTCTCTTTTGTTGTTGCCACTTTGTTATCATCAAAACATACCTTGTATCTACAATCTCCCCCTTTTTGATGATGACAAACTTAAAATTGAGAAATGGTTAGTATAATAAATATTCTCAAATAATGTATATCATACTCCCCCTCAATTTATGAATGGTTCCAAAATATTATAATTATGCAAGTTAAGCATTACAAACCAACATATATGTATATGGTGGAAGAATATAATTTTCTCAATTTTCATATTTTTCTCCCCCTTTGGCAACATCAAAAAGCATAAACCAAGATAAGCACGCAAACTTATGAGCGATAAAATTCCATTTCTCAAAGCTCCCCCTTAATCCATGAATGGTTTCAAAGACAAAAGTGTGAGAATTCTAGGTTCAATATGCATCATTTTTTACCTTTTTGGTGCATTCTCCCTCTTTCATCTTTGTTCTTACCATTTCTCCACATGTTAGGTAGAACTGTATTATATTTTCTCAATTGGCACTTATTCTCCCCCTTAGGCAACATCAAAAGTAATTAAATAGGCAAGTCATATAATAGAGCTTCCAAATGATTCAAGTAAGTGCAAATATACTTTGGAAGTTGATTTAAATTATCAAGTGCTCAATATATCATAAATCCAACAAAAATGACCCATTCACTTCAAGATACCCAATATGAGCATATAATCCAAGTATATAGCCAAATTGCCATAATATCTAGGAAATAAAATCAATAAAGTAAGAGATATCAAGACAAATGATTGCTCTGATTTTTGCTAGCGTACAAGAATATGTGCAAATTGTGGGCATATGACTAGCATGACTTTGGTAGTAGCATGTATAAGATTTGTAGACATGTATTAAGGAAGTGGCTTTAATAGCATAAATCATTCGACATATCTACACAAGTTTTTATAGCAATATCATGTCATATACAAGCAAATAGAGAGATTAGGAGACTTAGCTAACTAATGAAGTATTTTGCAAATTAAACCTTTTTGAAGTATCTCCAATATTATTATTCTCCATTCCTTTGTAAGCTCTTCGCTTTATTCTTGTTGTTGAGGTGAATTTTCAGTTTTGACTTCTTTGTTTTGTTCTCCTCTTTTTCACTTTTCTTATCACCAAAAGGATGTTGGTCAACTTTCCTACAATATAATCATCACAAACATCCCTTCTAGGCACAATGGAGTTAGTCTCTTTGAAAGCAAAAATTATTGACTCTTCCATTGTCATAATTATTTTATAAGCCAAGTGATGGATATAACATATAAATGCTTGGCTCTCCCTCAAATCATGCATTTTAGTAAAATATAAGTCATATGATTACACATGCATGTATTAAGAGAAATGTATC
>JAVKPL010005684.1:0-24471 GCA_032173675.1 Gastrolobium villosum
TCCATTTTCGACGGTATTCTTTTTCCGTCCAAAATCTTCGACGGAATCCATTTTCCGTCGAAAAACTTCACAAAATCAATTTCTTTTGCATTTATGTTATTCATCCGTTTTCGACGGAATTCATTTTCCGTCAAAAATCTTCGACGTAATCCATTTTCCGTCGAAAAATCTTCTACGAAATCCAATCAATTTCTTTTGCATTTTTTTTATTCATCCGTTTTCGACGGAATTCATTTTCCGTTAAAAATCTTCAAAAAATCAATTTGTTTTACATTTATTTTATTAATCCATGTTCGACGGAATTCATTTTCCGTTGAAAAACTTCACAAAATAAATTTCTTTTGCATTAATTTAATTCATTCATTTTCGACGGAATACATTTTCCGTCCAAAATCTTCGACGGAATCCATTTTCCGTCAAATAACTTCACAAAATCAATTTCTTTTGCATTTATTTTATTCATCCATTTTCTACGGAATCCATTTTCCTTCGAAAAACTTCATTTTCGACGGAATTCATTTTCCGTTAAAAATCTTCACAAAATCAATTTCTTTTGCATTTATTTTATTAATCCATTTTCGACGGAATACATTTTTCGTCGAAAAACTTGATAAAATCAATTTCTTTTACATTTATTTTATTCATCCGTTTTCGACGGAATTCATTTTCTGTCAAAAATCTTCGACGGAATCCATTTTCCGTCAAAAATCTTCGACCTAATCCATTTTCCGTCGAAAAACTTCACAAAATAAATTTCTTTTGCATTTATTTTATTCATCCGTTTTCGACGGAATTTGTTTTCCGTCGAAAAACTTCACAAAATCAATTTCTTTTGCATTTATTTTATTCATCCATTGTCGACAGAATTCATTTTCCGTCCAAAATCTTCGACGAAATCTATTTTCCGTCGAAAAACTTCACAAAATTAATTTCTTTTGCATTTATTTTATTCATCCGTTTTCGACAGAATTCATTTTCAAAAATCTTCGACGGAATCCATTTTCCATCAAAAATCTTCTACGAAATTCATTTTCCATCGAAAAACTTCAAAAAATCAATTTCTTTTGCATTTATTTTATTAATCCATTTTCGACGCAATTCTTTTTCCGACGAAAAACATCACAAAATCAATTTCTTTTGCATTTATTTTATTCATCCGTTTTCGACGGAATACATTTTCCGTCAAAAATCTTCGACCTAATCCATTTTCCGTCGAAAAACTTCACAAAATCAATTTCTTTTGCATTTATTTTATTCATCCATTTTCGATGGAATTCATTTTGCGTCAAAAATCTTCGACGGAATCCATTTTCCGTCAAAAATCTTCACAAAATCAATTTCTTTTGCATTTATTTTATTCATCCGTTTTCGACGGAATTTGTTTTTCGTCGAAAAACTTCAAAAAATCAATTTCTTTTGCATTTATTTTATTAATCCGTTATCGATGGAATTCATTTGCCGTCAAAAATTTTCGACGGAATCCATTTTCCGTCAAAAATCTTCTACGGAATCCATTTTCAGTCGAAAAACATCACAAAATCAATTTCTTTTGCATTTATTTTATTCATCCGTTTTCGACGGAATTTGTTTTCCGTCGAAAAACTTCACAAAATCAATTTATTTTGCATTTATTTTATTCATCCGTTTTCGACGGAATACATTTTTCGTCAAAAATCTTCGACGGAATACATTTTGCGTCGAAAAACTTGATAAAATCAATTTCTTTTGCATTTATTTTATTCATCCATTTTCGACGGAATTCATTTTCCGTCAAAAATCTTCGACGGAATACAATTTTCGTCGAAAAACTTGATAAAATCAATTTCTTTTGCATTTATTTTATTCATCCGTTTTCGACGGAATTCATTTTCTGTCAAAAATCTTCGACGGAATCCATTTTCCATCAAAAATCTTCTACGAAATTCATTCTTCGTCGAAAAACATCAAAAAATCAATTTCTTTTGCATTTATTTTATTAATCCGTTTTCGACGCAATTCTTTTTCCGTCGAAAAACTTCACAAAATCAATTTCTTTTGCATTTATTTTATTCATCCGTTTTCGACGGAATACATTTTCCGTCAAAAATCTTCGACCGAATCCATTTTCCGTCGAAAAACTTCACAAAATCAATTTCTTTTCAATTTATTTTATTCATCCGTTTTCGACGGAATTTGTTTTCCGTCGAAAAACATCACAAAATCAATTTCTTTTGCATTTATTTTATTCATCCATTTTCGACGGAATACATTTTTCGTCAAAAATGTTTGACGGAATCCATTTTTCATCGAAAAACTTCATAAAATCAATTTCTTATGCATTTATTTTATTCATCCATTTTCGATGGAATTCATTTTCCGTCAAAAATCTTCGACAGAATCCTTTTTCCATCAAAAAACTTCACAAAATCAATTTCTTTTGCATTATTTTATTCATCCGTTTTCGAAGGAATTCATTTTCCATCAAAAATCTTCCACGGAAACCATTTTCCAACAAAAATCTTCAACGGAATCCATTTTTCGTCGAAAAACTTCATTTTCGACGGAATTCATTTTCCGTTAAAATCTTCACAAAATCAATTTCTTTTACATTTATTTTATTAATCCGTTTTCGACGGAATACATTTTTCATCGAAAAACTTGATAAAATCAAATTCTTTTGCATTTATTTTATTCATCCATTTTCGACGGAATTCATTTTCCGTCAAAAATCTTCGACGGAATACATTTTTCGTCGAAAAACTTTATAAAATCAATTTCTTTTGCATTTATTTTATTCATCCATTCTTGACGGAATCCGTTTTCCGTCGAAAAACTTCACAAAATCAATTTCTTTTGCATTTATGTTATTCATCCGTTTTCGACGGAATTCATTTTCCGTCAAAAATCTTCGACGGAATCCATTTTCCATCAAAAATCTTCTACGAAATCCATTTTCCGTCGAAAAACTTCAAAAAATCAATTTCTTTTGCATTTTTTTATTCATCCGTTTTCGACGGAATTCATTTTCCGTTAAAAATCTTCAAAAAATCAATTTGTTTTACATTTATTTTATTAATCCATGTTCGACGGAATTCATTTTCCGTTGAAAAACTTCACAAAATAAATTTCTTTTGCATTAATTTAATTCATTCATTTTCGACGGAATACATTTTCCGTCAAAAATCTTCGACGGAATCCATTTTCCGTCAAATAACTTCACAAAATCAATTTCTTTTGCATTTATTTTATTCATCCATTTTCTACGGAATCCATTTTCCGTCGAAAAACTTCACAAAATCAATTTCTTTTGCATTTATTTTATTCAACCGTTTTCGACGGAATACATTTTCAGTCAAAAATCTTCGACGAAATCCATTTTCCGTCGAAAAGCTTCACAAAATCAATTTCTTTTGCATTTATTTTATTCATCCATTTTCGACGGAATTCATTTTCCGTCAAAAATCTTCGACGGAATCCATTTTCCGTCGAAAAACTTCACAAAATCAATTTGTTTTGCATTTATTTTATTCATCCGTTTTCGACGAAATCCATTTTCCATCAAAAATCTTCGACGGAATCCATTTTCCGTCAAAAATCTTCTATGGAATCCATTTTCCGTCGAAAAACTTCACAAAATCAATTTCTTTTGGATTTATTTTATTCATCTGTTTTCGACGGAATTTGTTTTCCGTCGAAAAACTTCACAAAATCAATTTCTTTTGCATTAATTTAATTCATCCATTTTCGATGGAATACATTTTCCGTCAAAAATCTTCGACGGAATCCATTTTCCGTCGAAAAACTTCACAAAACCAATTTCTTTTGCATTTATTTTATTCATCCATTTTCGACGGAATCCGTTTTCAGTCGAAAATCGTCACAAAATCAATTTCTTTTGCATTTATTTTATTCATCCGTTTTCGATGGAATTCATTTTCCGTCAAAAGTCTTCGACGGAATCCATTTTCCGTCAAAAATCTTCTACGGAATCCATTTTCCGTCGAAAAACTTCACAAAATAAATTTCTTTTGCATTTATTTTATTCATCCGTTTTCGACGGAATTTGTTTTCCGTCGAAAAACTTCACAAAATCAATTTCTTTTGCATTTATTTTATTCATCCGTTTTCGACGGAATACATTTTTCGTCAAAAATCTTCGACGGAATCCTTTTTTCGTCGAAAAACTTCATAAAATCAATTTCTTTTACATTTATTTTATTCATCCATTTTCGACGGAATTCATTTTCCGTCAAAAATCTTCGACGGAATATATTTTCCGTCGAAAAACTTCACAAAATCAATTTCTTTTGCATTTATTTTATTCATCCGTTTTTGACGGAATTCATTTTCTGTCAAAAATCTTCGACGGAATCCATTTTCCATCAAAAATCTTCTACGAAATTCATTTTCCGTCGAAAAACTTCAAAAAATCAATTTCTTTTGCATTTATTTTATTAATCTGTTTTCGACGCTATTCTTTTTCCGTCGAAAAACATAACAAAATCAATTTCTTTTGCATTTATTTTATTCATCCGTTTTCGACGGAATACATTTTCCGTCAAAAATCTTCGACCGAATCCATTTTCCGTCGAAAAACTTCACAAAATCAATTTCTTTTGCATTTATTTTATTCATCCGTTTTCGATGGAATTCATTTTTCGTCAAAAATCTTCGACGGAATCCATTTTCCGTCAAAAATCTTCACAAAAACAATTTCTTTTCCATTTATTTTATTCATCCATTTTCGACGGAATTTGTTTTCCGTCGAAAAACTTCACAAAATCAATTTCTTTTGCATTTATTTTATTCATCCATTTTCGACGGAATACATTTTTCGTCAAAAATGTTCGACGGAATCCATTTTTCGTCGAAAAACTTCATTTTCGACGGAATTCATTTTCCGTTAAAAATCTTCACAAAATCAATTTCTTTTACATTTATTTTATTAATCCGTTTTCGACGGAATACATTTTTCGTCGAAAAACTTGATAAAATCAATTTCTTTTGCATTTATTTTATTCATCCATTTTCGACGGAATTCATTTTCCGTCAAAAATCTTCGACGGAATACATTTTGCGTCGAAAAACTTCATAAAATCAATTTCTTTTGCATTTATTTTATTCATCCATTCTTGACGGAATCCGTTTTCCGTCGAAAAACTTCACAAAATCAATTTCTTTTTCATTTATTTTATTCATCCATTTTCGACGGTATTCTTTTTCCGTCCAAAATCTTCGACGGAATCCATTTTCCGTCGAAAAACTTCACAAAATCAATTTCTTTTGCATTTATGTTATTCATCCGTTTTCGACGGAATTCATTTTCCGTCAAAAATCTTCGACGGAATCCATTTTCCATCAAAAATCTTCTACGAAATCCATTTTCCGTCGAAAAACTTCAAAAAATCAATTTCTTTTGCATTTTTTTTATTCATCCGTTTTCGACGGAATTCATTTTCCGTTAAAAATCTTCAAAAAATCAATTTGTTTTACATTTATTTTATCCGTTTTTAATCCATGTTCGACGGAATTCATTTTCCGTTGAAAAACTTCACAAAATAAATTTCTTTTGCATTAATTTAATTCATTCATTTTCGACGGAATACATTTTCCGTCCAAAATCTTCGACGGAATCCATTTTCCGTCAAATAACTTCACAAAATCAATTTCTTTTGCATTTATTTTATTCATCCATTTTCGACGGAATCCATTTTCCGTCGAAAAACTTCACAAAATCAATTTCGACGGAATTCATTTTCCGTTAAAAATCTTCACAAAATCAATTTCTTTTGCATTTATTTTATTAATCCGTTTTCGACGGAATACATTTTCCGTCGAAAAACTTCACAAAATCAATTTCTTTTGCATTTATTTTATTCATCCATTTTCGACGGAATTCATTTTCCGTCAAAAATCTTCGACGGAATACATTTTCCGTCGAAAAACTTCACAAAATCAATTTCTTTTGCATTTATTTTATTCATCCATTTTCGACGGAATTCATTTTCCGTCGAAAAACTTCACAAAATCAATTTCTTTTTCATTTATTTTATTCATCCATTTTCGACGGTATTCTTTTTCCGTCCAAAATCTTCGACGGAAATCCATTTTCCGTCGAAAAACTTCACAAAATCAATTTCTTTTGCATTTATTTTATTCATCCGTTTTCGACGGAATCATTTTCCGTCAAAAATCTTCGACGGAATCCATTTTCCATCAAAAATCTTCTACAAAATTCATTTACCTTCGAAAAACTTCAAAAAATCAATTTCTTTTGCATTTTTTTTATTCATCTGTTTTCGACGGAATTCATTTTCCGGAATCCATTTAAAAAAACTTCACAAAATCAATTTCTTTTGCATTTATTTTATTAATCCATTTTCGACGGAATTCATTTTCCGTCGAAAAACTTCACAAAATCAATTTCTTTTGCATTTATTTTATTCAACCGTTTTCGACGGAATACATTTTCAGTCAAAAATCTTCGACGAAATCCATTTTCCGTCGAAAAGCTTCACAAAATCAATTTCTTTTGCATTTATTTTATTCATCCATTTTCGACGGAATTCATTTTCCGTCAAAAATCAATTTCTTTTGACGGAATCCATTTTCCGTCGAAAAACTTCACAAAATCAATTTGTTTTGCATTTATTTTATTCATCCGTTTTCGACGAAATCCATTTTCCATCAAAAATCTTCGACGGAATCCATTTTCCGTCAAAAATCTTCTACGGAATCCATTTTCCGTCGAAAAACTTCACAAAATCAATTTCTTTTGGATTTATTTTATTCATCTGTTTTCGACGGAATTTGTTTTCCGTCGAAAAACTTCACAAAATCAATTTCTTTTGCATTAATTTAATTCATCCATTTTCGATGGAATACATTTTCCGTCAAAAATCTTCGACGGAATCCATTTTCCGTCGAAAAACTTCACAAAACCAATTTCTTTTGCATTTATTTTATTCATCCATTTTCGACGGAATCCGTTTTCAGTCGAAAATCGTCACAAAATCAATTTCTTTTGCATTTATTTTATTCATCCGTTTTCGATGGAATTCATTTTCCGTCAAAAGTCTTCGACGGAATCCATTTTCCGTCAAAAATCTTCTACGGAATCCATTTTCCGTCGAAAAACTTCACAAAATAAATTTCTTTTGCATTTATTTTATTCATCCGTTTTCGACGGAATTTGTTTTCCGTCGAAAAACTTCACAAAATCAATTTCTTTTGCATTTATTTTATTCATCCGTTTTCGACGGAATACATTTTTCGTCAAAAATCTTCGACGGAATCCTTTTTTCGTCGAAAAACTTCATAAAATAAATTTCTTTTGCATTTATTTTATTCATCCATTTTCGACGGAATTCATTTTCCGTCAAAAATCTTCGACGGAATATATTTTCCGTCGAAAAACTTCACAAAATCAATTTCTTTTGCATTTATTTTATTCATCCGTTTTTGACGGAATTCATTTTCTGTCAAAAATCTTCGACGGAATCCATTTTCCATCAAAAATCTTCTACGAAATTCATTTTCCGTCGAAAAACTTCAAAAAATCAATTTCTTTTGCATTTATTTTATTAATCCGTTTTCGACGCAATTCTTTTTCCGTCGAAAAACATAACAAAATCAATTTCTTTTGCATTTATTTTATTCATCCGTTTTCGACGGAATACATTTTCCGTCAAAAATCTTCGACCGAATCCATTTTCCGTCGAAAAACTTCACAAAATCAATTTCTTTTGCATTTATTTTTTTCATCCGTTTTCAAAAATCATTTTCTCAAAAATCTTCGACGGAATCCATTTTCCGTCGAAAAACTTCACAAAATCAATTTCTTTTGCATTTTTTTTATTCATCCGTTTTCGACGGAATTCATTTTCCGTTAAAAATCTTCAAAAAATCAATTTGTTTTACATTTATTTTATTAATCCATGTTCGACGGAATCCATTTTCCGTTGAAAAACTTCACAAAATAAATTTCTTTTGCATTTATTTAATTCATTCATTTTCGACGGAATACATTTTCCGTCAAAAATCTTCATTACGGAATCCATTTTCCGTCAAATAACTTCACAAAATCAATTTCTTTTGCATTTATTTTATTCATCCATTTTCTACGGAATCCATTTTCCGTCGAAAAACTTCACAAAATCAATTTCTTTTGCATTTATTTTATTCAACCGTTTTCGACGGAATACATTTTCAGTCAAAAATCTTCGACGAAATCCATTTTCCGTCGAAAAGCTTCACAAAATCAATTTCTTTTGCATTTATTTTATTCATCCATTTTCGACGGAATTCATTTTCCGTCAAAAATCTTCGACGGAATCCATTTTCCGTCGAAAAACTTCACAAAATCAATTTGTTTTGCATTTATTTTATTCATCCGTTTTCGACGAAATCCATTTTCCATCAAAAATCTTCTACGGAATCCATTTTCCGTCGAAAAACATCACAAAATCAATTTCTTTTGGATTTATTTTATTCATCTGTTTTCGACGGAATTTGTTTTCCGTCGAAAAAATTCACAAAATCAATTTCTTTTGCATTTATTTTATTCATCCATTTTCGATGGAATACATTTTCCGTCAAAAATCTTCGACGGAATCCATTTTCCGTCGAAAAACTTCACAAAACCAATTTCTTTTGCATTTATTTTATTCATCCATTTTCGACGGAATCCGTTTTCAGTCGAAAATCGTCACAAAATCAATTTCTTTTGCATTTATTTTATTCATCCGTTTTCGATGGAATTCATTTTCCGTCAAAAGTCTTCGACGGAATCCATTTTCCGTCAAAAATCTTCTACGGAATCCATTTTCCGTCGAAAAACTTCACAAAATAAATTTCTTTTGCATTTATTTTATTCATCCGTTTTCGACGGAATTTGTTTTCCGTCGAAAAACTTCACAAAATCAATTTCTTTTGCATTTATTTTATTCATCCGTTTTCGACGGAATACATTTTTCGTCAAAAATCTTCGACGGAATCCTTTTTTCGTCGAAAAACTTCATAAAATCAATTTATTTTACATTTATTTTATTCATCCATTTTCGACGGAATTCATTTTCCGTCAAAAATCTTCGACGGAATATATTTTCCGTCGAAAAACTTCACAAAATCAATTTCTTTTGCATTTATTTTATTCATCCGTTTTTGACGGAATTCATTTTCTGTCAAAAATCTTCGACGGAATCCATTTTCCATCAAAAATCTTCTACGAAATTCATTTTCCGTCGAAAAACTTCAAAAAATCAATTTCTTTTGCATTTATTTTATTAATCCGTTTTCGACGCAATTCTTTTTCCGTCGAAAAACATAACAAAATCAATTTCTTTTGCATTTATTTTATTCATCCATTTTCGACGGAATACATTTTCCGTCAAAAATCTTCGACCGAATCCATTTTCCGTCGAAAAACTTCACAAAATCAATTTCTTTTGCATTTATTTTATTCATCCGTTTTCGATGGAATTCATTTTTCGTCAAAAATCTTCGACGGAATCCATTTTCCGTCAAAAATCTTCACAAAAACAATTTCTTTTCCATTTATTTTATTCATCCATTTTCGACGGAATTTGTTTTCCGTCGAAAAACTTCACAAAATCAATTTCTTTTGCATTTATTTTATTCATCCGTTTTCGACGGAATACATTTTTCGTCAAAAATGTTCGACGGAATCCATTTTTCGTCGAAAAACTTCATTTTCGACGGAATTCATTTTCCGTTAAAAATCTTCACAAAATCAATTTCTTTTACATTTATTTTATTAATCCGTTTTCGACGGAATACATTTTTCGTCGAAAAACTTGATAAAATCAATTTCTTTTGCATTTATTTTATTCATCCATTTTCGACGGAATTCATTTTCCGTCAAAAATCTTCGACGGAATACATTTTGCGTCGAAAAACTTCATAAAATCAATTTCTTTTGCATTTATTTTATTCATCCATTCTTGACGGAATCCGTTTTCCGTCGAAAAACTTCACAAAATCAATTTCTTTTTCATTTATTTTATTCATCCATTTTCGACGGTATTCTTTTTCCGTCCAAAATCTTCGACGGAATCCATTTTCCGTCGAAAAACTTCACAAAATCAATTTCTTTTGCATTTATGTTATTCATCCGTTTTCGACGGAATTCATTTTCCGTCAAAAATCTTCGACGGAATCCATTTTCCATCAAAAATCTTCTACGAAATCCATTTTCCGTCGAAAAACTTCAAAAAATCAATTTCTTTTGCATTTTTTTTATTCATCCGTTTTCGACGGAATTCATTTTCCGTTAAAAATCTTCAAAAAATCAATTTGTTTTACATTTATTTTATTAATCCATGTTCGACGGAATTCATTTTCCGTTGAAAAACTTCACAAAATAAATTTCTTTTGCATTAATTTAATTCATTCATTTTCGACGGAATACATTTTCCGTCAAAAATCTTCGACGGAATCCATTTTCCGTCAAATAACTTCACAAAATCAATTTCTTTTGCATTTATTTTATTCATCCATTTTCTACGGAATCCATTTTCCGTCGAAAAACTTCACAAAATCAATTTCTTTTGCATTTATTTTATTCAACCGTTTTCGACGGAATACATTTTCAGTCAAAAATATTCGACGAAATCCATTTTCCGTCGAAAAGCTTCACAAAATCAATTTCTTTTGCATTTATTTTATTCATCCATTTTCGACGGAATTCATTTTCCGTCAAAAATCTTCGACGGAATCCATTTTCCGTCGAAAAACTTCACAAAATCAATTTGTTTTGCATTTATTTTATTCATCCGTTTTCGACGAAATCCATTTTCCATCATTTTCCATCAAAAATCTTCTACGGAATCCATTTTCCGTCGAAAAACATCACAAAATCAATTTCTTTTGGATTTATTTTAATTTGTTTTCCGTCGAAAAACTTCACAAAATCAATTTCTTTTGCATTAATTTAATTCATCCATTTTCGATGGAATACATTTTCCGTCAAAAATCTTCGACGGAATCCATTTTCCGTCGAAAAACTTCACAAAACCAATTTCTTTTGCATTTATTTTATTCATCCATTTTCGACGGAATCCGTTTTCAGTCGAAAATCGGCACAAAATCAATTTCTTTTGCATTTATTTTATTCATCCGTTTTCGATGGAATTCATTTTCCGTCAAAAGTCTTCTACGGAATCCATTTTCCGTCAAAAATCTTCTACGGAATCCATTTTCCGTCGAAAAACTTCAAAAAATCAATTTCTTTTGCATTTATTTTATTATATCCGTTTTCGACGAAATTTTTTTTCCTGTCGAAAAACTTCACAAAATCAATTTATTTTGTATTTATTTTATTCATCCATTTTCGATGGAATTCATTTTCCGTCAAAAATCTTCGACGGAATCCATTTTCCGTCGAAAAACTTCACAAAATCAATTTCTTTTGCATTTATTTTATTCATCCTTTTTCGACGCAATTCTTTTTCCGTCGAAAAACATCACAAAATCAATTTCTTTTGCATTTATTTTATTCATCCGTTTTCGACGGAATACATTTTCCGTCAAAAATCTTCGAACTAATCCATTTTCCGTCGAAAAACTTCACAAAATCAATTTCTTTTGCATTTATTTTATTCATCCATTTTCGATGGAATTCATTATTCGTCAAGAATTTTCTACGGAATCCATTTTCCGTCGAAAAACTTCACAAAATCAATTTCTTTTGCATTTATTTTATTCATCCGTTTTCGACGGAATTTGTTTTCCGTCGAAAAACTTCATAAAATCAATTTCTTTTGCATTTATTTTATTCATCCGTTTTCGATGGAATACATTTTGCGTCAAAAATCTTCAACGGAATCCTTTTTTCGTCAAAAAACTTCATAAAATCAATTTCTTTTGCATTTATTTTATTCATCCATCCATTTTCGACAGAATTCATTTTCCGTCCAAAATCTTCGACGGAATCATTTTCCGTCGAAAAAACTTCATAAAATTAATTTCTTTTGCATTTATTTTATTCATCCGTTTTCGACGGAATTCATTTTCTGTCAAAAATCTTCGACGGAATCCATTTTCCATCAAAAATCTTCTACGAAATTCATTTTCCATCGAAAAACTTCAAAAAATCAATTTCTTTTGCATTTATTTTATTCAACCGTTTTCGACGGAATACATTTTCAGTCAAAAATCTTCGTCGAAATCCATTTTCCGTCGAAAAGCATCACAAAATCAATTTCTTTTGCATTTATTTTATTCATCCGTTTTCGATGGAATTCATTTTCCATGAAAAATCTTCGACGAAATCCATTTTCCGTCGAAAAACTTAACAAAATCAATTTCTTTTGCATTTATTTTATTAATCCGTTTTCGACGAAATCCATTTTCCATCAAAAATCTTCGACGAAATCCATTTTCCATCAAAAATCTTCCACGTAATCCATTTTCCGTCGAAAAACTTCAAATAATCAATTTCTTTTGCATTTATTTTATTAATCCATTTTCGACGAAATTCTTTTTCCGTCGAAAAACTTCACAAAATAATTTCTTTTGCATATATTTTAGTCATCCGTTTTCGACGGAATACATTTTTCGTCAAAAATCTTCGACGGAATCCATTTTTCGTCGAAAAACTTCATAAAATCAATTTCTTTTGCATTTATTTTATTCATCCATTTTCGACGGAATTCATTTTCCGTTAAAAATGTTCGGCGGAATCCATTTTCCGTCGAAAAACTTCACAAAATCAATTTTTTTTGCATTTATTTAATTCATCTGTTTTCGACGGAATTCATTTTCAGTTAAAAATCTTCACAAAATCAATTTCTTTTGCATTTATTTTATTAATCCGTTTTCGACGGAATACATTTTTCGTCGAAAAACTTCATAAAATCAATTTCTTTTGCATTTATTTTATTAATCCGTTTTCGACGGAATACATTTTTCGTCGAAAAACTTCACAAAATCAATTTCTTTTGCATTTATTTTATTAATCCGTTTTCGACGGAATACATTTTTCGTCGAAAAACTTCATAAAATCAATTTCTTTTGCATTTATTTTATTTATCCATTTTCGACGGAATTCATTTTCCGTCCAAAATCTTCGACGGAATCCATTTTCCGTCGAAAAACTTCACAAAATCAATTTCTTTTGCATTTATTTTATTCATCCATTTTCGATGGAATTCATTTTCCGTCAAAAATCTTCGACGGAATCCATTTTCCATCAAAAATCTTCTACGGAATCCAATTTCCGTCGAAAAACTTCACAAAATCAATTTCTTTTGGATTTATTTTATTCATCTGTTTTCGACGGAATTTGTTTTTCGTCGAAAAAATTCACAAAATCAATTTCTTTTGCATTAATTTAATTCATCCATTTTCGATGGAATCCATTTTTCGTCAAAAATCTTCTACGGAATTCATTTTCCGTCGAAAAACTTCACAAAATAAATTTCTTTTGCATTTATTTTATTCATCCGTTTTCGACGGAATTTGTTTTCCGTCGAAAAACTTCACAAAATCAATTTCTTTTGCATTTATTTTATTCATCCGTTTTCGACGGAATATATTTTTCGTCAAAAATCTTCGACGGAATCCTTTTTCCATCGAAAAACTTCATAAAATCAATTTCTTTTGCATTTATTTTATTCATCCATTTTCGACGGAATTCATTTTCATGTCAAAAATCTTCGACGGAATCTATTTTCCGTCGAAAAACTTCACAAAATCAATTTCTTTTGCATTTATTTTATTCATCCGTTTTCGACGGAATTCATTTTCTGTCAAAAATCTTCGAAGGATTCCATTTTGCATCAAAAATCTTCTACGAAATTCATTTTCCGTCGAAAAACTTCAAAAAATCAATTTCTTTTGCATTTATTTTATTAATCCGTTCTCAACGCAATTCTTTTTCCGTCGAAAAACATCACAAAATCAATTTCTTTTGCATTTATTTTATTCATCCGTCTTCGACGGAATACATTTTTCGTCAAAAATGTTCGACGGAATCCATTTTTCGTCGAAAAACTTCATTTTCGACGGAATTCATTTTCCGTTAAAAATCTTCACAAAATCAATTTCTTTTACATTTATTTTATTAATCCGTTTTCGACGGAATACATTTTTCGTCGAAAAACTTCATAAAATCAATTTCTTTTGCATTTATCTTATTCATCCATTTTCGACGGAATTCATTTTCCGTCAAAAATCTTCGACGGAATACATTTTGCGTCGAAAAACTTCATAATATCAATTTCTTTTGCATTTATTTTATTCATCCATTCTTGACGGAATCCGTTTTCCGTCGAAAAACTTCACAAAATCAATTTCTTTTTCATTTATTTTATTCATCCATTTTCGACGGTATTCTTTTTCCGTCCAAAATCTTCGACGGAATCCATTTTCCGTCGAAAAACTTCACAAAATCAATTTCTTTTGCATTTATGTTATTCATCCGTTTTCGACGGAATTCATTTTCCGTCAAAAATCTTCGACGGAATCCATTTTCCATCAAAAATCTTCTACGAAATCCATTTTCCGTCGAAAAACTTCAAAAAATCAATTTCTTTTGCATTTTTTTTATTCATCTGTTTTCGACGGAATTCATTTTCCGTTAAAAATCTTCAAAAAATCAATCTGTTTTACATTTATTTTATTAATCCATGTTCGACGGAATTCATTTTCCGTTGAAAAACTTCACAAAATAAATTTCTTTTGCATTAATTTAATTCATTCATTTTCGACGGAATACATTTTCCGTCCAAAATCTTCGACGGAATCCATTTTCCGTCAAATAACTTCACAAAATCAATTTCTTTTGCATTTATTTTATTCATCCATTTTCTACGGAATCCATTTTCCGTCGAAAAACTTCACAAAATCAATTTCTTTTGCATTTATTTTATTCAACCGTTTTCGACGGAATACTTTTTCAGTCAAAAATATTAGACGAAATCCATTTTCCGTCGAAAAGCTTCGCAAAATCAATTTCTTTTGCATTTATTTTATTCATCCATTTTCGACGGAATTCATTTTCCGTCAAAAATCTTCGACGGAATCCATTTTCCGTCGAAAAACTTCACAAAATCAATTTGTTTTGCATTTATTTTATTCATCCGTTTTCGACGAAATCCATTTTCCATCAAAAATCTTCGACGGAATCCATTTTTCGTCAAAAATCTTCTACGGAATCCATTTTCCGTCGAAAAACTTCACAAAATCAATTTCTTTTGGATTTATTTTATTCATCTGTTTTCGACGGAATTTGTTTTCCGTCGAAAAACTTCACAAAATCAATTTCTTTTGCATTAATTTAATTCATCCATTTTCTATGGAATACATTTTCCGTCAAAAATCTTCGACGGAATCCATTTTCCGTCGAAAAACTTCACAAAACCAATTTCTTTTGCATTTATTTTATTCATCCATTTTCGACGGAATCCGTTTTCAGTCGAAAATCGGCACAAAATCAATTTCTTTTGCATTTATTTTATTCATCCGTTTTCGATGGAATTCATTTTCCGTCAAAAGTCTTCGACGGAATCCATTTTCCGTCAAAATTCTTCTACGGAATCCATTTTCCGTCGAAAAACTTCAAAAAATCAATTTCTTTTGCATTTATTTTATTATATCCGTTTTCGACGAAATTTTTTTTCCTGTCGAAAAACTTCACAAAATCAATTTATTTTGTATTTATTTTATTCATCCATTTTCGATGGAATTCATTTTCCGTCAAAAATCTTCGACGGAATCCATTTTCCGTCAAAAAACTTCACAAAATCAATTTCTTTTGCATTTATTTTATTCATCCTTTTTCGACGCAATTCTTTTTCCGTCGAAAAACATCACAAAATCAATTTCTTTTGCATTTATTTTATTCATCCGTTTTCGACGGAATACATTTTCCGTCAAAAATCTTCGAACTAATCCATTTTCCGTCGAAAAACTTCACAAAATCAATTTCTTTTGCATTTATTTTATTCATCCATTTTCGATGGAATTCATTATTCGTCAAAAATCTTCGACGGAATCCATTTTCCGTCAAAAATCTTCACAAAAACAATTTCTTTTGCATTTATTTGATTCATCCGTTTTCGACGGAATTTGTTTTCCGTCGAAAAACTTCACAAAATCAATTTCTTTTGCATTTATTTTATTCATCCGTTTTCGACGGAATACATTTTGCGTCAAAAATCTTCAACGGAATCCTTTTTTCGTCAAAAAACTTCATAAAATCAATTTCTTTTGCATTTATTTTATTCATCCGTTTTCGACGGAATTCATTTTCTGTCAAAAATCTTCGACGGAATCCATTTTCCGTCAAAAATCTTCGACCTAATCCATTTTCCGCCAAAAAACTTCACAAAATAAATTTCTTTTGCATTTATTTTATTCATCCGTTTTCGACGGAATTTGTTTTCCGTCGAAAAACTTCACAAAATCAATTTCTTTTGCATTTATTTTATTCATCCATTTTCGACAGAATTCATTTTCCGTCCAAAATCTTCGACGGAATCTATTTTCCGTCGAAAAACTTCACAAAATCAATTTGTTTTGCATTTATTTTATTCATCCGTTTTCGACGGAATTCATTTTCTGTCAAAAATCTTCAATGGAATCCATTTTCCATCAAAAATCTTCTACGAAATTCATTTTCCATCGAAAAACTTCAAAAAATCAATTTCTTTTGCATTTATTTTATTCAACCGTTTTCGACGGAGTACATTTTCAGTCAAAAATCTTCGTCGAAATCCATTTTCCGTCGAAAAGCATCACAAAATCAATTTCTTTTGCATTTATTTTATTCATCCGTTTTCGATGGAATTCATTTTCCGTCAAAAATCTTCGACGAAATCCATTTTCCGTCGAAAAACTTCACAAAATCAATTTCTTTTGCATTTATTTTATTCATCCGTTTTCGACGAAATCCATTTTCCATCAAAAATCTTCGACGAAATCCATTTTCCATCAAAAATCTTCCACGTAATCCATTTTCCGTCGAAAAACTTCAAATAATCAATTTCTTTTGCATTTATTTTATTAATCCATTTTCGACGAAATTCTTTTTCCGTCGAAAAACTTCACAAAATAATTTCTTTTGCATATATTTTAGTCATCCGTTTTCGACGGAATACATTTTTCGTCAAAAATCTTCGACGGAATCCATTTTTCGTCGAAAAACTTCATAAAATCAATTTCTTTGGCATTTATTTTATTCATCCATTTTCGACGGAATTCATTTTCCGTTAAAAATCTTCGGCGGAATCCATTTTCCGTCGAAAAACTTCACAAAATCAATTTCTTTTGCATTTATTTTATTCATCCGTTTTCGACGGAATTCATTTTCAGTTAAAAATCTTCACAAAATCAATTTCTTTTGCATTTATTTTATTAATCCGTTTTCGACGGAAAAACTTCATAAAATCAATTTCTTTTGCATTTTTTAATCCGTTTTCGAAAAACTTCATAAAATCAATTTCTTTTGCATTTATTTTATTCATCCATTTTCGACGGAATTCATTTTCCGTCCAAAATCTTCGACGGAATCCATTTTCCGTCGAAAAACTTCACAAAATCAATTTCTTTTGCATTTATTTTATTCATCCATTTTCGATGGAATTCATTTTCCGTCAAAAATCTTCGACGGAATCCATTTTCCATCAAAAATCTTCTACGGAATCCATTTTCCGTCGAAAAACTTCGCAAAATCAATTTCTTTTGGATTTGTTTTATTCATCTGTTTTCGACGGAATTTGTTTTTCGTCGAAAAAATTCACAAAATCAATTTCTTTTGCATTAATTTAATTCATCCATTTTCGATGGAATCCATTTTTCGTCAAAAATCTTCTACGGAATCCATTTTCCGTCGAAAAACTTCACAAAATAAATTTCTTTTGCATTTATTTTATTCATCCGTTTTCGACGGAATTTGTTTTCCGTCGAAAAACTTCACAAAATCAATTTCTTTTGCATTTATTTTATTCATCCGTTTTCGACGGAATATATTTTCCGTCAAAAATCTTCGACGGAATCCTTTTTTCGTCGAAAAACTTCATAAAATCAATTTCTTTTGCATTTATTTTATTCATCCATTTTCGACGGAATTCATTTTACGTAAAAAATCTTCGACGGAATCTATTTTCCGTCGAAAAGTTTCACAAAATCAATTTCTTTTGCATTTATTTTATTCATCCGTTTTCGACGGAATTCATTTTCTGTCAAAAATCTTCGACGGAATCCATTTTCCATCAAAAATATTCTACGAAATTCATTTTCCGTCGAAAAACTTCAAAAAATCAATTTCTTTTGCATTTATTTTATTAATCTGTTTTCGACGCAATTCTTTTTCCGTCGAAAAACATCACAAAATCAATTTCTTTTGCATTTATTTTATTCATCCGTTTTCGACGGAATACATTTTCCGTCAAAAATCTTCGAACTAATCCATTTTCCGTCGAAAAACTTCACAAAATCAATTTCTTTTGCATTTATTTTATTCATCCATTTTCGATGGAATTCATTATTCGTCAAAAATCTTCGACGGAATCCATTTTCCGTCAAAAATCTTCACAAAATCAATTTCTTTTGCATTTATTTTATTCATCCGTTTTCAGCGGAATTTATTTTCCGTCGAAAAACTTCACAAAACCAATTTCTTTTGTATTTATTTTATTCATCCGTTTTCGACGGAATAAATTTTTCGTCAAGAATCTTCGACGGAATCCTTTTTCCGTCGAAAAACTTCACAAAACCAATTTCTTTTGTATTTATTTTATTCATCCATTTTCGACGGAATAAATTTTTCGTCAAGAATTTTCTACGGAATCCATTTTCCGTCGAAAAACTTCACAAAATAAATATCTTTTGCATTTATTTTATTCATCCGTTTTCGACGGAATTTGTTTTTCGTCGAAAAGACTTCACAAAATCAATTTCTTTTGCATTTATTTTATTCATCCGTTTTCGACGGAATACATTTTGCGTCAAAAATCTTCAACGGAATCCTTTTTTCGTCAAAAAACTTCATAAAATCAATTTCTTTTGCATTTATTTTATTCATCCATTTTCGACAGAATTCATTTTCCGTCCAAAATCTTCGACGGAATCTATTTTCCGTCGAAAAACTTCATAAAATTAATTTCTTTTGCATTTATTTTATTCATCCGTTTTCGACGGAATTCATTTTCTGTCAAAAATCTTCTACGAAATTCATTTTCCATCAAAAATCTTCTACGAAATTCATTTTCCATCGAAAAACTTCAAAAAATCAATTTCTTTTGCATTTATTTTATTCAACCGTTTTCGACGGAATACATTTTCAGTCAAAAATCTTCGTCGAAATCCATTTTCCGTCGAAAAGCATCACAAAATCAATTTCTTTTGCATTTATTTTATTCATCCGTTTTCGATGGAATTCATTTTCCGTCAAAAATCTTCGACGAAATCCATTTTCCATCGAAAAACTTCACAAAATCAATTTCTTTTGCATTTATTTTATTCATCCGTTTTCGACGAAATCCATTTTCCATCAAAAATCTTCGACGAAATCCATTTTCCATCAAAAATCTTCCACGTAATCCATTTTCCGTCGAAAAACTTCAAAAAATCAATTTCTTTTGCATTTATTTTATAATCAATTTCTTTTGCATTTATTTTATTAATCCATTTTCGACGAAATTATTTTTCCGTCGAAAAACTTCACAAAATAATTTCTTTTGCATATATTTTATTCATCCGTTTTCGACGGAATACATTTTTCCGTCAAAAATCTTCGACGGAATCCATTTTTCGTCGAAAAACTTCACAAAATCAATTTCTTTTGCATTTATTTTATTCATCCATTTTCGACGGAATTCATTTTCCGTTCCAAAATCTTCGACGGAATCCATTTTCCGTCGAAAAACTTCACAAAATCAATTTCTTTTGCATTTATTTTATTCATCCGTTTTCGACGGAATTCATTTTCCGTCAAAATCTTCGACGGAATCCATTTTCCATCGAAAAACTTCATAAAATCAATTTCTTTTGCATTTATTTATTTTCGATGGAATTCATTTTCCGTTTTCGACGGAATCCATTTTCCATCAAAAATCTTCGTCGGAATCCATTTTCCGTCGAAAAACTTCACAAAATCAATTTCTTTTGCATTTATTTTATTCATCCGTTTTCGACGTAATACATTTTCCGTCAAAAATCTTCGACGCAATCCATTTTCCGTCGAAAAACTTCACAAAATCAATTTCTTTTGCATTTATTTTATTCATCCATTTTCGATGGAATCCATTTTCCGTCAAAAATCTTCGACGGAATCCATTTTCCGTCGAAAAACTTCACAAAATCAATTTCTTTTGCATTTATTTTATTCATCCGTTTTCGACGGAAAATGGATTACGTCGAAAAACTTCACAAAATCAATTTCTTTTGCATTCACAAAATCAATTGCATTATTTTATTCATCCGTTTTCGACGGAATACATTTTTCGTCAAAAATCTTCGACGGAATCCATTTTTCCGTCGAAAAACTTCATAAAATCAATTTCTTTTGCATTTATTTTATTCATCCATTTTCGACGGAATTCATTTTCCGTCAAAAATCTTCGACGGAATCCATTTTCCGTCGAAAAACTTCACAAAATCAATTTCTTTTGCATTTATTTTATTCATCCGTTTTCGACGGAATTCATTTTCTGTCACAAAATCTTCTTTTGCTTTTATTTTGCATCAAAAATTTTCTACGAAATTCATTTTTCGTCGAAAAACTTCATAAAATCAATTTCTTTTGCATTTATTTTATTAAACGCAATTCTTTTTCCGTCGAAAAACTTCATAAAATCAATTTCTTTTGCATTTATTTTATTCATCCATTTTCGATGGAATACATTTTCCGTCAAAAATCTTCGACGGAATCCATTTTCCGTCGAAAAACTTCACAAAATCAATTTCTTTTGCATTTATTTTATTCATCCGTTTTCCATCAAAAATTTCGACGGAATCCATTTTTCGTCTAAAAACTTCACAAAATCAATTTCTTTTGGATTTATTTTATTCATCTGTTTTCGACGGAATTTGTTTTTCGTCGAAAAAATTCACAAAATCAATTTCTTTTGCATTAATTTAATTCATCCATTTTCGATGGAATCCATTTTTCGTCAAAAATCTTCTACAGAATCCATATTGAGACGAAAAACTTCACAAAATAAATTTCTTTTGCATTTATTTTATTCATCCGTTTTCGACGGAATTTGTTTTCCGTCGAAAAACTTCACAAAATCAATTTCTTTTGCATTTATTTTATTCATCCGTTTTCGACGGAATATATTTTCCGTCAAAAATCTTCGACGGAATCCTTTTTTCGTCGAAAAACTTCATAAAATCAATTTCTTTTGCATTTATTTTATTCATCCATTTTCGACGGAATTCATTTTACGTAAAAAATCTTCGACGGAATCTATTTTCCGTCGAAAAACTTCACAAAATCAATTTCTTTTGCATTTATTTTATTCATCCGTTTTCGACGGAATTCATTTTCTGTCAAAAATCTTCGACGGAATCCATTTTCCATCAAAAATATTCTACGAAATTCATTTTCCGTCGAAAAACTTCAAAAAATCAATTTCTTTTGCATTTATTTTATTAATCCGTTTTCGACGCAATTCTTTTTCCGTCGAAAAACATCACAAAATCAATTTCTTTTGCATTTATTTTATTCATCCGTTTTCGACGGAATACATTTTCCGTCAAAAATCTTCGAACTAATCCATTTTCCGTCGAAAAACTTCACAAAATCAATTTCTTTTGCATTTATTTTATTCATCCATTTTCGTCAAAAATCTTGGAATCCATTTTCCGTCAAAAATCTTCACAAAATCAATTTTTTTGCATTTATTTTATTCATCCGTTTTCTTCGGAATCCATTTTCCGTCGAAAAACTTCACAAAACCAATTTCTTTTGTATTTATTTTATTCATCCATTTTCGACGGAATAAATTTTTCGTCAAGAATTTTCGGAATCCATTTTCCGTCGAAAAACTTCACAAAATAAATATCTTTTGCATTTATTTTATTCATCCGTTTTCGACGGAATTTGTTTTCCGTCGAAAGACTTCACAAAATCAATTTCTTTTGCATTTATTTTATTCATCCGTTTTCGACGGAATACATTTTGCGTCAAAAATCTTCAACGGAATCCTTTTTTCGTCAAAAAACTTCATAAAATCAATTTCTTTTGCATTTATTTTATTCATCCATTTTCGACAGAATTCATTTTCCGTCCAAAATCTTCGACGGAATCTATTTTCCGTCGAAAAACTTCATAAAATTAATTTCTTTTGCATTTATTTTATTCATCCGTTTTCGACGGAATTCATTTTCTGTCAAAAATCTTCTACGAAATTCATTTTCCATCAAAAATCTTCTACGAAATTCATTTTCCATCGAAAAACTTCATAAAATCAATTTCTTTTGCATTTATTTTATTCAACCATTTTCGACGGAATACATTTTCAGTCAAAAATCTTCGTCGAAATCCATTTTCCGTCGAAAAGCATCACAAAATCAATTTCTTTTGCATTTATTTTATTCATCCGTTTTCGATGGAATTCATTTTCCGTCAAAAATCTTCGACGAAATCCATTTTCCATCGAAAAACTTCACAAAATCAATTTCTTTTGCATTTATTTTATTCATCCGTTTTCGACGAAATCCATTTTCCATCAAAAATCTTCGACGAAATCCATTTTCCATCAAAAATCTTCCACGTAATCCATTTTCCGTCGAAAAACTTCAAATAATCAATTTCTTTTGCATTTATTTTATTAATCCATTTTCGACGAAATTCTTTTTCCGTCGAAAAACTTCACAAAATAATTTCTTCTGCATATATTTTAGTCATCCGTTTTCGACGGAATACATTTTTCGTCAAAAATCTTCGACGGAATCCATTTTTCGTCGAAAAACTTCATAAAATCAATTTCTTTGGCATTATTTTATTCATCCATTTTCGACGGAATTCATTTTCCGTTAAAAATCTTCGGCGGAATCCATTTTCCGTCGAAAAACTTCACAAAATCAATTTCTTTTGCATTTATTTTATTCATCCATTTTCGACGGAATTCATTTTCCGTCCAAAATCTTCGACGGAATCCATTTTCCGTCGAAAAACTTCACAAAATCAATTTCTTTTGCATTTATTTTATTCATCCATTTTCGATGGAATTCATTTTCCGTCAAAAATCTTCGACGGAATCCATTTTCCATCAAAAATCTTCTACGGAATCCATTTTCCGTCGAAAAACTTCACAAAATCAATTTCTTTTGGATTTATTTTATTCATCTGTTTTCGACGGAATTTGTTTTTCGTCGAAAAAATTCACAAAATCAATTTCTTTTGCATTAATTTAATTCATCCATTTTCGATGGAATCCATTTTTCGTCAAAAATCATCTACGGAATCCATTTTCCGTCGAAAAACTTCACAAAATAAATTTCTTTTGCATTTATTTTATTCATCCGTTTTCGACGGAATTTGTTTTCCGTCGAAAAACTTCACAAAATCAATTTCTTTTGCATTTATTTTATTCATCCGTTTTCGACGGAATATATTTTTTGTCAAAAATCTTCGACGGAATCCTTTTTCCATCGAAAAACTTCATAAAATCAATTTCTTTTGCATTTATTTTATTCATCCATTTTCGACGGAATTCATTTTCATGTCAAAAATCTTCGACGGAATCTATTTTCCGTCGAAAAACTTCACAAAATCAATTTCTTTTGCATTTATTTTATTCATCCGTTTTCGACGGAATTCATTTTCTGTCAAAAATCTTCGACGGAATCCATTTTGCATCAAAAATCTTCTACGAAATTCATTTTCCGTCGAAAAACTTCAAAAAATCAATTTCTTTTGCATTTATTTTATTAATCCGTTCTCAACGCAATTCTTTTTCCGTCGAAAAACATCACAAAATCAATTTCTTTTGCATTTATTTTATTCATCCGTCTTCGACGGAATACATTTTGCGTCAAAAATCTTCGACGGAATCCATTTTCCGTCGAAAAACTTCACAAAACCAATTTCTTTTGCATTTATTTTATTCATCCATTTTCGACGTAATCCATTTTCAGTCGAAAATCTTCACAAAATTAATTTCTTTTGCATTTATTTTATTCATCCGTTTTCGATGGAATTCATTTTCCGTCAAAAGTCTTCGACGGAATCCATTTTCCGTCAAAAATCTTCTACGGAATCCATTTTCTGTCGAAAAACTTCACAAAATAAATTTCTTTTGCATTTATTTCATTCATCCGTTTTCGACGGAATTTGTTTTCCGTCGAAAAACTTCACAAAATCAATTTCTTTTG
This sequence comes from Gastrolobium villosum, assembly GCA_032173675.1. NCBI lineage: Eukaryota > Viridiplantae > Streptophyta > Magnoliopsida > Fabales > Fabaceae > Gastrolobium > Gastrolobium villosum. The sequence goes on from JAVKPL010005684.1 coordinate 24,325, forward strand.
CATTTATTTTTTTCATCCGTTTTCGACGGAATACATTTTGCGTCAAAAATCTTCGACGGAATCCTTTTTTCGTCGAAAAACTTCATAAAATCAATTTCTTTTGCATTTATTTTATTCATCCATTTTCGACGGAATTCATTTTACGTA